>PVIH01008415.1:0-91143 GCA_004025045.1 Sigmodon hispidus | reverse complement strand
AGGAGTGAAGACTGATCCAAGCATTATTGGGCCAGTGTGACCATAGGACTGTCTGCTCCCTGCCCAGGGAGGGGATGGGGAGTTGCAGAGAAGAAAAATGATCAGATGTGGTGGGAGGGGGAAGAGACTTTCAATAAGGATATACAGGGATGGAAAAAAAAATTCAGAGGGAAAGCTGAACACAAAGAAAATATATGTGAAGTAATCTTATTTGCATTTCCACCCTTGATAAGCCATGCTTATGATTATTATTCTCTGTATAGTTATTGTTAACTCTTCGGCATTTTTAAATTCTTTTTACTGTTTTTTTGATAAATACAAAATAAAGAAGGAAAAAAAAAGAAAAAACAAGACACCATCCTAAGATATCTCATCCTATATCTGCAAGCATGCCAAAATCAGAAAAAAAATCCAAATCTGCATACTTTATGTGTGACTTTAATATTACTTTGCTAGTTTTGTTCATTTTGATTTTGTCTTTCTTTCATCTGAGTAGCATGACTTTCTCATGTAATATTTCATAATTCTCTGATGAACAATGATCATAGATGTAGAAATGAAGACTCACAATGTAGTGTCTTATCATACACATCGATTATAATATCCATATTCATTTTTCCTCAATGTAGCTTTTCTCCATTATATCACATCAATTCCCTTAAAGACATATATATGCAAGTCATTGAGCATCTATAGGATAGATCTTAGCAGATCTCTTCTTCAGAGTGTGTTGTCCTGCTCTGAACAGATTCAAGCTGTAGCAATGGGTCATGGCCACTTTGTTCTTAACAGTTAGGATAACAATGTGCACAATTTGTCATCAGAGTTGTATATGTTAGAGACCACAAAACTCATAAACTCAAGCCTTCATTTCTGATCTTGTGTAGGAAAGATTCTGAGTCTTTCCTAATTAACTAAGAAGGAAGAAAGTTAAATCTGCTGGATTTCTCTTAGGGTAACAAGTATTATGCATGCTTTTATATAATGTTGAACATATAATTCTCAACATATAATATATATTTGGAGAATGCACAATGATGAAAAGTACAGAAGTTATTCTCCAACTTTAATATCAAAACATATAGATATATTAATTTTTCTATATGTGTAATATATTAATATATATTAAGTGGGAATAAAAGTAATCATGTTTATGTCCAGTAAAATTATCAAATAGAACAGAGTAGATTTTTCTCAGTTTGAACCTAATTTCTTAATGTCTAAAAATCTTAACTTGGAAGAAAATGTGTATAGAATACTTTCTATAACATTTCATTTATTATGTTTCTATTATTTCAAGTTGAGCATAACATCAGAACAATCTCCTGTAGACCACAAAATATTTTCAGTTAATTTAGTCCTGTTTGTGGTTAGATTTTGGCTTACTATCTTAATTCTTTGGTATTTGCAATATATTTAATATCAGAAATGGTACTGGCCCAAAACAAAAATCAACCAACCAATCAACCAAACAATGGCATAGAGTTTAATTCAACAGTCTTTTTATGAAAATAGTTATCACTGGGTCCCCAAATCATTGTCAGTTGGAACTGTTCACCAAAGAAATAATCCTACAGTTTGAAAGAATATTTTGTAGTTTGCAGAAGCATCATTGACTAAGGCTGTGATTCATGAAAATGTCAGTAATTGTCCCATTACAAAGCCAAGACCATCTGATACTGAAACTTTTTTCTATCAGAATAGTTATTAAATAACTGATACAAAATTAGCCATTTAAAAAGTCTACTATGCATAGATTAGGGTTTAGTGAAAATAATGTACATTTCTCATGGTGACTCACAACTATCCACACTCAAGCTCAGTTACTTTGGAATTTGGTTATGGATGGTTGTGAGCTACCATGGGAACTGAACCTAGGGTCCTCTGTAAAAGAGCAGCAAGTTCTCTTAACCACCAAGCCATCTCTCTAGCCCCATCTAGTTGATTTTATATTACCTCCTATACATGAAGATTTTAAAATTGTTAATGCCAGAAGCTTTCTTTAACATTTTCCGTCTAGTAGAACAAGTTTAACAAGAAATGTTAGCTTTGTTCTCTAATTGCTTAATTTCAATTTACTTTTAAGAGAAATGCCAAACTTTAGATAAAGGAATGATAAACTAAATAGATTTAAAATATAGTCAGCAATGATTGTTTTGAGATTCAGATATTTGTTTACTTGGGTAACATGTAGAACTGAGAAATCTTTATAAAACTTGGTAATTGACATTTCTCTTTAAACATGCTGTTTTCTCTTAAGCACTTCTTTGTTCTCATCGGGCATGCCATCATTAGAGATAATGGACCCGCATAGTTATAACTTCACAGCTGCTTGGGTTAATGACGGCTTGGACTAGGGTTTCATTGGTAGGATTAACTATGTTTAAAGATGGCAAAATGCCATTATAATATTAATGCCAAAATTTAATGAGAACCAGAAGTTAACTTCAAGGACCTTTATATTTTAATATGGGGGTATGATCATGTTCTCATTATTTTAATGTAGCATCTATATATATTGAGATATATATATATATATATATTTTATATATATATATATTGAGATATATATTTTTTACCCAGGCACCATTTGTTTAATAGTGACTGTATTCCTATCTCTTTGCTAGTATATTGAGGAATGAGACCATTTCTTTTCCTCAACCCAAACAGTGACCATCTGCTCAGAAATTTGAAGGAATGGGAAATACTTCTTTTAACTTAAGAAACTTAAATATCCTCTTTAGTTTCCTTAGACAGGTATCTCGTTTATTTCTTGCTTATTTTTTAAAAAGTTTTATTTCATGTGTATGAGTGTTTTTCCTGCATGAATGTATGTGTACTTTGTGTTTACGTGGTGGCTGTGGACGTCAGAAAAGGACTCAGATCCCTTGAAACTGGAGTCATGATTGATTGAGAGCACCATAGGAATTGAACCTAGGTCCTCTGCAAAAGCAATAAATTCCCTTAACCACCAAACCATCTTCCCAACTCTATCTAGTTTATTTTATATTAGTTACCTTTTTCATTTGTGAGTTGTACTGAAAAGGGTTAGGGTTAGGACACTGAATTTTATATGTATAAGAATATTAAAGATCATCTGTTGGATGCTCAGTTTAAATGTCCTATCGCTGCTGTTTGCATTGGTTAATGATGGATTAACACTACAGAAATAGAACACAGGTTTTGTGTAAAATTGGAAGTAAAGCAAGTAGAAGATATTTGATAATTGGATTTTTTTTCTAGAGTAGTCTTCCTGTGATGAAGGTATATAGTGATGACTTCCACAAAATGTGACATTTATGAAGTCCTCCTTTTTAAAAAAATATATCATGTTTCTATATGTTTGTAATGTAAAATAATGAGCCAAACTCAAGTGCTTCCAGCTTCTTTTTTTAAAGTCTTTCTGTACATGTACGCAAAGAAATGTTAAGACCTTCTAAACTGTAAAATACAAAAACAAAAAATACAACCAGAAGATGACAGAATAAAAGATGGCAAAGACAGAGAAGAAATTGTATTCAATAACTGCTGATGGAGAATATTCTGTTTGGGGTTCAGGCTTCCTAGTGACTAAGGAGACAAATAGAACTTGGTATGGTTTTCTGATAGTAAAACACGTATCATCTATTTGTTGAAACAAGCAAACCTTCTTTCCTGTGTTAATGAAACAACTTGCCAAGTCAATTTGAGTGAGAACTGATGAGACATGTAATAAATGGTCCCCCATGAGTTTTTTAATAGAAAATGCAAAAAAGAAAAAATATCAGTGCACACAGTTGTTTCATTCATTGGTCTGTCGAGACCCTGGTGTGGACTGTATTAAAAGCAAGACCTATGCTTCCTAAGAAGGGACTTTGAAACTTCTGGTGTATTTACTATAGAGAGAAGCTTATTTTCTTCTGACTGACAGACATGTGAAGCGGCAGAAAGATGTGCAGGTGGCCACTAAAGGTAGCATTGTTAAAAGTGAGGGAGTAGAAATGAAATGTTTGTGGCAGGATGGTATTTGAAAGACTGATTTGGCCTCTGGGAAGTTTTTAAATATGCCAGGTCTCTGTAACAGGAAGATCTGTCTCTGTTCTGGACAGCACATCCAATTTAGGAAATTATTATTATTTCATCAAAATTAATGTGAACAATTTTCCCTTTGAGGTTGCCTTTTCCGTAGGTGATGTTTTCCAGATGGGCTTTGGACAAAATTTTTAATGTTTTGTATTCTCTTTCTTTGAAAAAGTAACTTTTCTCACATCCGCCATTTTTCTTCTCTCTTTATCCCATGCTAGGAAAGAGAACAGCAAAGGGTAAGGAGAAGAGAAACAAAAAGAAGAGGAGGAAGCTGACTGAACGAGCCCAAGAACAGCACAGCGTCTTTCTAGCTACAGACAGAGCTAACCAATAAATACAGGCAATAGCTGGGGGATTTTGAGAGGGATTTCATTGTTGCTGTTGTTTATATTGCAAAAGTGCACAAAGCTACTCTCCAATCCACGCTGGTGGACAGCATTGCTGCTGCTCTGACCAGTATCCTTTTTCAGTAACATTGCAAAGGGAAGTGCCCAAGCATGGACTCTGGGTTATTTATGTTTTGATTTGAATCTGGAGCTTGTGATAGCGGGAGCTTATTGACCTCATCAGTGGGAGCTGATGCATGTACACTCCTGTGATGAGCACCATGTGTCCTAAGAATCTACCCCTGGCTCAGTGAACCTGTAGGAGGTATGCAGCTATAGATCACCACTAGAGAATACACCTATGCCTGCTTTCCTGAAAGAAAATGCAGAAGTGAGCAAGTGCTGTTCACTTGTGACATTTGTTTCTCACACTGTGCATTGTCAAAGACAAGTGGAAGTGGAAATAATGCTTAGTGTCACCATACAATGTTCTCATCATTGGTGACTTTCAAATGATCTTCCAATGAGACTTTTTTAGCTAGGGGTATTCTGTGAAAAATCCTACTATATTTCAGCCTAGTGCTAACATGTACAGATTCTGCTGAGCTCCATAAAAAGCTCCATACTGTATATTTATGCTTTCTGTGTGTAACAAGTCATACCTGATTGATAAAATGTCACTTTGTTTCTAGTGGTCTGGTATATGGCTGTTCTAATTTTGAAAATTGACAAATGTTTTGTTGCCATTTTGGTTTCTTCTGTTTGTATTATTTTTGATGGGGGCGGGTGGGCTTGTTTCTAATTGTAACTTTAGGATAAGCTAGTTTGTATATAGAGTCAAATGACTGATATCAGAGTTTCAGTGCAGATAGAACTTTCTCAGTTACACACACTCACACAGCAGCAGCAGCAGCAGCAGCAGCATCTGGCCATCAGAAGTCAAACTCCTTTTGAGTCCAGAAAGTGATGACTTATGCAACACAACTGCAAACATAAGGACTTGTGTGCAGTTACTTGTATTTATTACACAATTTTCAGCTTCATTTTTTTTCAAACTGAAAAGTAACTCATGACATTCAATGATCAGTTGGTTACTTGGCAAAATTCTTGGGTGAGTGTGGAAGCTGCTATTATGAAACCACCTAGAAAATGAAGTAGGAAATAAGAGGTCCTCCCTCCCCCAACTGAAGAGTCACACCGTGCATTTCTCTTTTGAGCCAGAATGTCTTACACTAGAGCAAAGAGCATGAATGGAGGCTTCCCAGACGAAACACAGCCATGATTTCAGAACCATCATAGTCCCCTCGGGTCAATCAGCCCTTTGATTTATAAATTGGCAGACTCTAAATGAATTATCTTCCTGGCTGATCCATGGGGAGCTTAGAACAAAAGAAGTTCTTGCAGAGTTTTGAGGAAACAGCCAAAGCAAGGGAAAGCCTTTTCCTCATCTTGCCTTGGTAAAACTACCTCTTCAGCATTTTTGTTGAGTCAGAAACATCTTGCTGATATGTATAAATGTCATAAGCTTCATTATGAAAATATTGATGCAAGATAAGCCATATATGAATGTTGTATTCAACTTTAGGGCGTGCACTTAATCCTAAAGTGTTTCCTTCCCTTCATGTCTATTCACACTATATACCTATTTACTAAGTGGGAAGGGGTCTCCTTAATATCATACTTTATTGTTGATAAAATCAATGCTTGTTATGTTTCTGGGATGTTGTTTTTGTGCATTAAAAACTCAAAAATTGCTTTTGGACTATTGTTTGCTTTAAGAGTACTCTGAGGGGAGAGAGCAGTGCTTTACCAACACTATTGTCTACTTGTGATCCATCAAAAACATGAGAGAATGCATTGATAGCAGGGTCTAGGATACACATTCTGGTAAAAATTATTGTACAATAGTTGGAAGTAGGATTTATGGAATTAGACTGCCCAAGTTCCAATCTAACCTAAGAAGCCTGAGACAAATTATTAACTTTCCCGGGTTCATATCTACCTGTAGGGCAATGTTTAAGGGGCTGCGTTATGAGATATACTACAGCCCTCTACATCTGCATATAATGTAGCATACGTAATTCTCTATCACAAATATCTCGAAAATATTACATTACATCCATATTGAATATGTTTGCTTTTTATCATTCCTTGCATATATTTAGCAACATTAAGCCTAACACATATACATTAGGTATTTTTGATAATTTTTAGTTTATGGGAAGTTTGTATACATGGTAAATTGTGTGTAAATATAACATGATTTGCTATGTGAACATCTTTGGGTTTAGGAGTCTTTAAGAACCTTTGGAAAGTAATGTCATAAGGATACCAAAACATTCTTGTACAGACTGAGTTACAAATTTGGTGATATATATAAAGTGTAGTCACTATAGCAGATTATTAAGTACTACACAAAATGTTACCTAATATTTCTTTCATTAGCAATTTAGATTTTTTTATAAAAACATTTTATTAATAAAGTAGAACCTAATTTGTTCAGTGGTAGAGAATTTTGTTAGCATCCATTATGTCTTAGGTCCCATCTCCGATAGTGTGAATAAACAGTTAAATAAACATTTATGAAAGTATCAGACAGCTTCAAGACATTGCTTAACTTTATTCTTATGGGCATTTATTTATGCCCACTTATTTCTGAGTTTTATTATTTTTCAAAAAAGAATACATAAGCTGGGCCATGGTGACACACCTTTAATTTCAGCCTGTGGGAGGCAGAGGCAGGTACGTTTACATGAGCAAGCCCAGCCTGGTCTATCAAATGAGTTCCAGGTAAGTCAGGTCTATACATGGAGAAATCCTGTCTCAGTAAGCCAATAAATAAATAAATAAATAAATAAATAAATAAGCATATATAGATATTAAACTGAATTAATGACTATTTCACAGTTGAGCAGTCAAGGAAATAAACAAAATAGATATTTCAAATGGACTCATATCAAGACTATATTAATTATAAGATAATAAATCAACTATAAAGTCAAACGAGTTATGAAGATAAGATTGAGTGGAGAAATAGCAGCAAGCAATTATGCCCAGGATGAGGAGGATTTGAGGCAAAGCTTCAGTCTCCAAAATAGAGATATCAAGCTTATCCCCAAAAGCTTAAAGCTATAGTTGAGAATATAGCTGTATCCAGAGGAAGCTGAGGCCAAGGACAGAAGAACACTTACCTAGGTGGAGGTGAAATCTCAGATATAAGCTGGTAATTCGGAGAAATGTTGCTATTGTAGAATAGAAATGCCCAGACTTCCTCTTCTGAACCTCTCGCAAGAGGGCTTACCTTCACCTATCCCATCCTATGAGCAAAGAGTCCTAGATAATGCTGTGCTCCATGATACAGAGGCTAGATGTATGCACCCATAGAGGCCTGAGCCTAAACCTGTACTGCCTCCTGCTCTCATTTAACAGTTAATGTTTATGTTCTTGGTTAAGCAAGTGCTTTGGTATCCTCATCTGTCCTGTGTGCTCCACATTTTGTCAGTTGATAAATTCTAGTAAGCCTTTCTTGAGGACACATGTTATAAGTTTCTCTCTTCCCTTTCTTTGCCAAGGACAGGTCTTTAAGGGCTCCTATCTGCATTATTATTACTAAATATTGCTGCTCACTCACAACGAACATTTATGTTCTCACCACTTTTTATATTAACACACATGTTCTGCTACTCTCATTGAATGTTCTCCTATCCCTGTAGACTCTAAATTTTTTCATATTGAAAGCTCTGATCTTTTATTCTCTTAATCCAAGGTTTTTATAAAGTTTGGATGAGCCTGGGTTAGAGTTAATATCAAGTCTTTAAAGACTGTTTAATTTGCACTCAGTGTCTTACTTGATACTTTTGGACTATATGGGTGAACAAATTCAAATGTATATGGTTCATAATGCAGAATAAGGGATTGGGTAGTCTGAGAATGTGTGTTAAATAAATACTTAAGCAGGTTGCAAGGTAAATATGAAGAATAATGTTAACAGACTGCCATATGCCATCTCCTCCAGCTTAAACAGCTGTATATCACATTCTTGACTACTGAACAAAATATGTATATCCTTTCCCCAAAGTGAACTTCCAATTGAATGGTGCTTCTAAAATGTTGAAGTTGACAGAAGACTAATAACTTCTAGCTTCTTGAGTTTGTGTTAATTCCCTGAAGAACTTCTGTCTTCTCCCAGATAATGTTTATAAAAATGACGGAGTGCTCCTAACACTTTTTTCTAGTGCTTCTGAGCACAGAACTTCTTAAGCAGACTTCTTTTTGTGGCCATAAATTTTTATTATAAAAGCTTGGCCTCCATTTTTGTCTTAGCATGACTAAACACTGAGTATGGACTATGTCTCTTTTATGAGTAAAAGCTTGTAGACAAGGAATGCAGGACCTTTGTTCTCTGGCTGACTTACTAGTACCATGTGATGATTTTCAGTATGAAGTTTGATATCATCATGAGTCCCTCTGCTGTGGAGACAATAGTCCATGTGCCAATGGCAGGGATATCAAGGAAGAAACATTGTAGGAGTATTTTGACTCTGAGCCTAAAAGATAAGCAGAAATTTTTAAAAAGAATAGCCAAGGTATCACAAACCCAGAAAGATAAGCAGGGGATGTACTCACTCATTAGTGGACTTTAAACAAAAAAGCAAAAAGCAAAGCATGTCCAAGCTGCAAGCCACTGCCTGGGATCTGACAGACCTTGGACGGGCACCTTGGAGCCCATTCCCTCCAGAGGAACTCCTGACTGAGTCTTGATGTTGGGGTGAGGAAAGCGGATCCACTTCCAGCACCTTGGAACCTCCTGTCCTTGCTGGGGAGGAGATAAAGTGATGGGAAGAAGAGAGAGTGACTGGAAGGGGCAGGAGGGGGAAGGGAGTTTGAATAAGGGTATACATGGATTAAAAAGTGTGACTTTATTCATTAAAAAAAAGAAAACCAAAAAATAGATTTAAAAAAAGAATAGCCTAAGTACTGGAAACACCAATATGACGGTCTTGAGGAACAAACAGAGTTGGAATGATTCAAATGCAGACAAGAAGGAAAAATTTAAAAATCTAGAAGGAGGAGGTGGAACAAACAGGAAAAGAGAGGTAAAGAAGACCCATGAAGTTGGTAGAGAAAACTGATTTTGTTCTACATGTTGGGGGAAAAAAAGTCGTTGGATTTTTGTTGCACTTAAACAGGAGAGAGGTGTGCTCAGATTTCTGTACACTCTAAGTCTTCTGTGTGAAATCCGAAGGGGGAAAGCATGGAGACAATTAGTAAGTTATTGCATTAACCTCATGAGAATTCATACAGCATTGGTTAGTGGATAATATAGCAGAAGAGGAGGGGTTGGTTCTAGGGGCTACAGAAGCTGGATATGAGGAAAAAGGAAGAAATGGGGCCAATCTATTGTCTAGGTCTCTTGTTCTGAGTAACAATATTTATGAGACATATTTGGCAATAAATTATTCTACCTTTTATTTGCTAAACTTGAAATGGTGTTCGGTAGCTATGTAGACACAGCAAAAAGGTAGCTGGTTATAAATAATGGACTTTAGAAGAAGGCCAAAGCTAGATATAACTTGGGAATATATTTGGGATATAGCTTGTTCTTTGAATCATAGACCTTCATGTCTATGAAAGAATATAGACGGGGTATTTTAACTTTTCAATGCCAAGCAGAGGGTGAGATGGAAAGAGACATGAAGATGTATCCTAAGAGGAACATGAGGAGCAGTTACTAAGTGTGATCAAGAAGAGTTGCACTGGGCATTATAGCCCATACCTATAATCTCAACACTCACAAGGTTAGGAGACTGAGACAGGTTGATCAAGAGTTAAAGGCTAGCCTCAGATGTGTGAGGACTGCCTAGCATATAGGAGACTAATCTTTTTAAAAGTTGATGGAGTTCAAGGCTTTATGTGACTCCCTTCCATCTTGATTTATAATAAAATAGTTGAAGTAGGGATCATTAAAAAAATGTAATAATTGAAGGTTTGATCTTCCCAACTTTATATGTGAAACTATATACTCCAAGATTGAAATTTACCAATAGTTTACAATCTTTTGAAAGTGGTTTTGATATAGAAAAGTATGTGAATGCTTAAAACACTTGGAAACTACTCTTCACATAAATGTGATAATGATACTTAATTTTGGGTTACCATATCATCTACCAATTTCATCTACATTTATGATGGAATAATTATCTCAATGGCTCTACAAAGGGTTTTCTTTTATTGCTTTCAAAATCAATAAAATGTATCAAGTAAGCTACAAAACAAGCATTCTGTGAATTATAGGTCCTTGAGTTTGTAATTTTCAGCAATGAGGATTTTTTAACTTGTAATTATTGAGTTACTTTGGTAGCAGCTCTCTGATGTGAGCGCATACGTGTTTGAACAGAATTAGGCAACACACATGCACACAATCATATTATTTAACTAAAAGCAAGATCATGGCAAAAGTACTTCTTTTTTCCATGACTTTTCTGTGTAAAATAGAACAAATGAAAGCTTCAATTACTTACATTCCAGTTTTAAATTAATGTGTTGTTATAGTTTCCTCCATCACACATGCCTGTCCTCAGCATATTCCTTCTTGTGTGCGATAATCTGGATAACAACTGTGGTAAAACCTTGGAGAATTGGTTCCCTCTTCTCTGAGCAATGTGTATCATTCCATTTCCCAGTCCTGTTGCAGGTAGATGGTCCTTTAGCCTGACTTTAGCCTGTAGAGTTTCAGGGGAATGATGTGTGTCCACTTGAGACTAGTATTTAATGGCATGTTCACCTTCTGCATGATGTTTGTACCTTGGACACAGTGATAGGTCCATGGGGTAAAAGTCTGTCTTTCAGTTACTTTATAGAAAATAATTAACTCAAATAGTTGCCCAAACTATATAAGTAAAATATCAGTATTTGTTGTATTGAGCTTTAATGGTCCTTCATTGCTCTCTATCTTGAGTAAACACTTCCATTGTGTACTTAAGAATGGTAAAAAATATATTCTTGTTTTTGATTATTTTTTTGACATTTTTAATATAATGTTTCTTTTTTTTACATACTTCTCACAGGTTCCCTTCCTTCCCCTCCTCTCACTCATTTTCTAGCTTTCCTCCACCTCCCATCCACTCCTCAAAGAGGATAAGGTCTCTCATGGGGAGTCAACAAAGTCTGGGACATGAAGTTGAGCCAGGACCAAGCCCCTCCCCCCAGCATCAGGGATGGACAGGGAGAATAACAAAATATATATCCTGACAAAGTAAACCCCTTGGGGAGGTTAGGGAGAATGCTGGTGTGAGGGGAACCCCTGGCATCCACAGGGATGACCTCAGCTAGGATTCTGAGCATTAGTGGAGAGGCCACCTGAGCTGGCCTCCCCTGTAACATTCTAGCTCTTTAATCCTCCCAGTCGGGATCTTCTTTCATGACAATCTAACAAATTAACCTCCAAACTTCAATCTAGAAACCTGTGAGTCCTATAAGGGAGTCCACAGCCTTGACTTATTGATACCTTGCTCTAAATTGCTACAGCAAATATAAGTTGAAATAGTATTTTTAAGTAATATGTTTCAGCTTTTTCTTTTACTAATTACAAATAACAATGATTAATTATTTTTCTTAATAATAATTTTTTTATTTGAACAACTGGACTATAGCCCTTGAAATGAAACGCTGTACATCTAGTGTGTAACAGCTACCCTGCAAAAGTTTGATTAACTTAAAAAAGATTAGTTGTTTGTTTGTTTGATTGATTTTTGGATTAGTTGTTTGTTAATGGTACAGTATTTCCTCACAGCTTAGAATCTTCAGAAGTACGTTGTTTAAAACTACATTTATTGTGCGTATGTGTGGGCCTGTGTGTGTCTGTGTGTGTGTGTGTGTGTGTGTGTGTGTGTGTGTGTGTGTGTGTGTGTGTGTTATGGCATGGATAGTCATGGGTATCCTGGAACTTACTTTGTAGACCAGCCTGGCCTTGAATTCACAGAAATCTGCCTGCCTCTGCTCCTCGCTTCCCCAAGTACTGGGATTAAAGGTGTGTACCACCACCAGGCTACATTTCTTTAAAAGATGAGATTGCAGATTGTTTTCTGCTTTTTTATGTTATTATAATTGTTCTTTTATAATTATGACTGATGTTAAAAATGGCAACAAAAGGAGCCAGGGGCATCTGTGTTAACTGTCTTTGAAATTTATCAGATGAGTTCTCAATTCTGTGTGGTGTACAAACTGATACATGGTCATAGTTAAACCAAAGTAAAACATCTGTTTTAAGTGACATTTTAATTTTGTGATGATCTTAGTGACTTGAGAAGGAGTGTCGTAGGGTTTTATTAGCATGTGGAGATACATTATGGTTGTCCATCTTCATTCATGAGCTGCCCATAGTGATGCATGGTAGCTTTAAGCTTTATAATCCACACACACATAGGCAAGCACTGGCTCTTGTATATGTTTTCACCTTCCTTTTCTCTCTTCATTGAATCGCTCTGCTCCTTCAGGGCTGCCCATCTTGCCTGTCTCTGACAACATAAAAGATTTTCTCTTGCATTTGTTGGCAAATACTCCTGGAAGCTCTTTGTGTTTTTTAGTTTGTTCTTCTGTTACGTTATTAGAATCGTATTGAGCAACTGTGAGCATTGGTCAAATGGAAAAGGGCAGCAGCAGGCAGCAGCTTCAAGCAAAACCACTTTATGAGCATGCGGCCGGGATGCACATTAATAACACCAGTGCCCAGGTGGCCGAACTTATGTCCACCCTCTTGATCTGATAATACAGAGCAGGAGAATGGTTTGGTAATGACCCAGGCTCAAAACAGATGGTGATTCCTGTGTCTGTGTTGTTGGACACCTACAAAGGGGAAACAGTAAATATGTGTCTTTAAATTTAAATTAGTGCATTTCAAAAACACAGGCTGCTGAGCTTTGAAAACAGGGTAGCTGAATGTGTTTCATCTTATAGGTTTGAACTTTTGTGTGCTTTGGGGAAGAGCAACAGACAAAATGGATGGTATGTTTGTTACCCTTATGTTAGTTCCTTAGTATCAGTGGTGCAGCACTATAATTAGGAGCTTGTGTGCAGTTCTTTGTCATTAAATTTGCTACACCCTAATTATGGATGTTTAGAACATTCAAAAGACCACCACCTAAAAATTGGCATCCATTATTAAATATATTTCCTCAGGTCAGATGAATTTTCTTTTGCTCCATAATGCTGATTGAGTTTTGTGCTAAGTGATTTGTCTTAAAGCATTTTGTCAATAATTTACACAAACAATATTTTATAAAAATGTCTTAAATTACATAATATCATAGTGGCTAAATGTGTTCTTGGGATGTGAGGAGGTATTTGAATTTGAATCTTTCCAGGGATGATTAGTTCTTTGATTTGCATTCAGAGACAAATAAAACTTTTGTCAAAGCCAATCCAGACATATCTCAGAATGATTTGGGGATATGTTACCACAAACTCACCCTATGATTCTGTGAAAGTCTGGGATGGCTTAATGTAGAAGTATACAAAAATGAGTGTAGTTGAAGACTGAGTACAGTTTAAGGGCCATTCTAGAATCTGGTATAGACTCCCTCAATACAGTTACAGGATAGTGGGACCTGAGAAAAAGCAGGATGAGAGAGGCTCAGGTACTCCATATCTCACACCTGTGCTGTGTAAGTCCTGAGAAATCATCTGTGTTCTTCAAAGGGAAATTGAAGTGGTTCAAGTACAAAGCTGCTTCAGTTCAGCTGATCATGGATATACTCTGAGTCTTTCCAAAGCATTAAGATTTTCCTCTGAGGCCTATTCCACACTACTCCATGGACAGATGCATAAGTCATGAGTCTGGTCTTCCTATGATTCATATGCACAGTTTCATTTCTTATGAGTTTCAAAGCTAAATGGAAAAAAGTTTCTCTTATCCTTTTCAATACTTTGACATGAAAATTTGGTTCTATTTAATTTAATCACCTCAAAAGCATTGATAAAGCATAAACTAATATCTGATATCAAGTCAATCTGACTTACATTAAGAGAGATGACTGAATTTCAAACATTCTTTATTATTTTCAAAATTCATGGTTGTTGGCTGATGCTCTAGATCTTATACTGTACATTGGTAGGGAACAGACTTTCACTCAGATTTTTGGTAAGCATCACACTAATTTACCCAAAAAGGCTGGGGAGAAACATAGAGCACTTGGAGTAAAAATGGTAAAATTATAATTATGAAGAATATACTTCGATAACCTACAGAAACATTGTATTACAATTTGTAATGAGACCAGTATTTACTAAAAATTACCTCTCTAAGGGGAGGACATATAACGTTCCTTTACTTAAAGATGGTTGCATGTTAAACTCTACATTGAATAGGTGGTCTTTCCCCACAATGTTTATCTCTAAGTAATATCTTTTGTGAGACTGGTAAAATAAATAGATGTCCCTCAACTGAGGAATGGATTAACAAACTGTGATACATCTACACAATAGAGTACTACTCAGCAGTAAGAAAACATGATATCCTAAAATTTGCAGGTAAATGGATGGATTTGGAGAATATCCTCCTGAGCGAGGTCTAACAAACTCAGAAGGATAAGCAGGGAATATTCTCACTCATTAGTGGACTTTAATCAAAAGCATTCTTATTTCAGTAAAAGATGATGGGTGAATAAAGTGATTTAAAACATAAAAAATAGAAAAACTTATGAATAAATACTAAAATTTGTTAAAAAAAGAAATAGGTACCATATTTAGCATCATAATATCTAACATGTTTATAATTCCTCTTAGAAATTTCAAATATAACTGAAGCTATTTTATGGTCTTAATATAATATTAAATATAGATAAAATTTATGCTAAAATATTTAATAAAGTTAGGTTATAAAACCTGACATTTTGGTACTATCTTATATTAGTACTCCCATGTTATTGCAATATTGCTCACACCGCCAAGACATGCACATCCTGATTGTCTATTAATTGAAGAATGGGTAAAGAAAAATGTGCTACATTTACACAGTGCAATACTACTCAATTATAAAAAGGAATGAAATCAAGTCATCTGTGACAGACAACATAGATGGATCTAGCAGTCATTGTGTTAAATAAAACATGACAGGCACTGAAGGACAAATACCTGTGTCTACTGATATGTGGGAACCAACAAAGGAGAAAAGAAAGGCGGGTGTGACAAGCCAGGAAGAGTAGAATAAAAGCCATGAAGCTCTAGTCTGCAGTAGCATGGTAGGATCACCACAGCAAGAGCTTACCCCGTGAGTTTCCAAACAACTACAAGGAAGGAATAGGTAGGCTCCTAAACAGAAAGAAATGAAAAGAGCAAAGAAATGAAAAGAACAACTGTTTTTAGGTTGCAAATGCTAATTATTCTGATTTAGTTATTGTATCTGGGGTCTGTCAAAATATCATACTGCACCCTAAGAATAATATATAATTATATGCAGCTAACATGCAAAACATGCATGTGCTATTTTACATACAAAAGAGCAAAAATATGTCCTATAATCTATTCTCCTGAAAGAATATCTGCCCTTTAAAATTTCTGGAATTTTTCTCCATTTAAACATAGTTGTATGTTAACAAGAACAGAATCACAGACTGGGGATTGCAAAACTCCAGCCCTTGCCTATCTTTCACAAGGTCTTGAGTTCAATTCTTAATCACCACACTCATAGGAATAATTTAGAGTCATACTGACAATACATGGTTTTATAGTTATAATGCATAATTGTTTTAAAACTCATTATAGCATTCATTTGTATTGTGAACAGTATACAGGAAATTTTTTTTATTGTAAAACAAGTTATTTATTGCAAACTTCAACTGATTCCAATGTTGTTAGTTTATGCACTGAACTGGAAGTGTAAATTTAGGCGCTGTCCTCAATGGTTCATTCCTTTCTTCTTTCCCTCCCTCTCTCCCTCCCTCTCTCCCTCCCTCCCTCCCTCCCTCCCTCCCTCGTTCTCTTGCTTTCTCATTCCCTTCCTCCCTCCCACCCTCCATGCCCCTCACTCCCATTCTTCTTCCCCCCCTTTACTTCATAATTTTTTTAAAATTAGATTTATCTTTTCTTTTTGTGTTTCTCTTTTTTCATTTATTTAACAAACTCGTCACAGTTTCCCCGCCCTTCTCTTCTCCAATTCCCTTCTCCCAGCTACCTCCTACCCCTCCACTCCTCCTTCACCTCCATTCAGAAAGCGGCAGGCCTCCTGTGCAAGTCAACAAAGCAAGGTCCATCAAGTTGAAGCAGGACCAAGCTCCTCCCATGCATCAAGGTTGGGCAGGTATCTCAGCTTGGGGATGGAGTTCCCAAAAGCCAGGTCAAGCGCCAAGAACATGTCCTTATCTCATTGCTAGGAGACCACAAACAGACCAAGCTAAAAAAACTGTCACATACACAAAGAGGGCCTAGTCGGTTCTATACAGACAAAAGCATGCACATAATTAAAAAAAAAATCAAATAAGGATTTTTATAACCTTCTTTTTTTTTCATGCCTCGGTTAAACTTTGTTTTGTGAGACTTAATATCTCCTTAGCATTGGTAAATCCTGTATATCAACAATTTTATTTTTCTACATTATACCATATTATTTGCATGCTACCTAACACATGAAATGCCTCTAAAAACCTCCACAAAATAAACTAAAAATAAATCTTAAATAAAAAGTTTAAATGAAAAATGCTAAATTTCTTTTTTTTCTAATTATTTGTATGCTTATGCCTGTGTATATGTGCTTATGAATGAATGCAGGTACCCTTGGTAGCCAGAAGTGGGTGTTGGATACTGTAGCATTGGAGTTACAGGTGGTTGTAAGCCATTCATGTGGGTGCTGGGAACAGATCTCAAATCCTCTGCAAGGGCAGTTCACATGCTGTACTGAACCATCTATTTAACTCTCCAATGGCTCTTTTCCAGAAGAGACCAAAAGCGTGTATATAGGATCTACTACATGATCTCAGGAGCCTCCAGCAAACTGAAGTTTCAGAAAAAGATTAGAAATTTAAGAATTTTAAGAGAACCTAAGCGCAGCATTAACACCAATATCAGTCATGAAAATTGTGACGTCTTATGGTCTCATGCTCATTTCATCAGCCCTGAATATAAGTGTAATTTTAAATCAGACCTGAATGTGCCTTAGGGGAACAGTGTGTTATGCTGTATAAGAAACACAAGGGACTTGGTGATTCACATCTGGACAGTTCTTGTGCCTTTACCAAACAGCATAGAGTTACTAAGATAGACCCGACTGCTGTTAGCAAAAAGTGACAGGCTATAAATCACATCTGCCAAAACCAGAACAAAACAAAACAACAACAAAAAAACAAAACCAAGCCCCCACACAAACACAACAAGCAAACAAACAAAAAAAACATGCTTATGGTGAATCATATAGAACATTTTTTATCAGACACAGTGTCCATAATTTGGAGAGGGCAGTCATATTTATACATGAAGAATTATGAGGCCAGCATAGTGCTGAACAGCAAATGTTTGTGATTTTGTTTTGTGATCTGTGGCAGCCAAAGAAACTCATACAGCCCTCTTTTTCTGTGTGTTCTAGTCCAGTCAAAACAATATATGTCCAAGAAATCAAATGAAACTTATTCCAGGATAGAACATTAATCATTTTTGGTTTTGCTTTTTTTTTTTTTTTTTAGCAATAAGATTGAACAGACCAACAAGCCTTGTAGCTTTTTTTATTTGGAGTAACTTCTATGTCTAAAAGTTGCTAAGTAACACTTTTAATAATAGGAGATTTCAAGGCCAGTAGATTAATGATCCATAACCCTATTTAAGAGAAATATTAGTGCATCATAAGGCAGGAGGGCTGAATATGGTAATGAGAACATTGGGTAATACATTCAACCCGTTTTGTAGCTTCTTTTTCTCTGATGTTCATAGTGGGTTTGGCATGGCACTTCTTTATTAGACCATTTATGGGGATTATCTCATCATCTCAAATTCACCAACAATTAAATTGAAAAATTGTGTGATCTATGCAGAGTAACCAGTCTACATCAATTATCATTTTGAAGGTTGGTTCTAGATCTGATAGAAATATATGTCTAAAGGAAGCTAAGTGAGACTTAGAGCTAGCTCGTGGGCTCACTTTACTAAAACATATCTGCTCTTCCTCCTCCTTCACAGCCTCTCCTTCCACAAGAAGCATCGACTCCTTCTGCCTTGAACAACGAGGTCCAACCCTGAAACCCGAGCTTCCAGCTGAGCCACCACATAAGTTGTTCACCTGGGCAGAGAACAACTTCTGAAGCCAAACTTGGCTGCAACCCTGTATATCTGGAGAGGAAACTTCAAAGGAGAAAACAGCTTCTGTGGATTAGTGGCCATGGGAGCTTTAAGGCTAAGTAAAACCCTTGACTGAAATTTAAAAAAAAAAAAATTGGCATTGGCTCATTCTGCTGAAAGCACAAAGTGTTTTAGGAGGAACACATCACCTTTTAAAATAAATGACTAATATCTGCATGAAAGACATTGAATTGTTCATCTGAGAAGCATCTTCAGGGCAACATAGTGTCCAGCACTGACAGATCAGTGCAGCTCACGTTCAACATCTCCCCATGGCCTCTGAATGCTAACCTTTTGAAGAGCTGGAAATATTTTAGAGAACTCAGAAAGAAGCCCCCAGGGGTATTCATTTTAACCCAAATAGGAAAGGCTGACTTTCTAGAACCTTCTTCTTCTTCTTCTTCTTCTTCTTCTCCTCCTCCTCCTCCTCCTCCTCCTCCTTTTCTTCTTCCTCCTTTTTCTCCTCTTCCTCCTCCTTCTTTCTTTCACAAAAGAATTTATAAATAACTTAAAACTGATGCTTCTGGCTGGGCTTTATAATTTCTGTGCCAAACTCAGAGAGTTGTTATTAGAAAGAGATGTTTCAGTATCAAGAAGAAGAAGAAGCAGCAGAATGGTGGTGGGGTGGTGGTGGTTGCTAAGATTTGTCTCATTCTGAACCTCAGATTTCTCTTGTCTAGGACAGTTTGATAGCCCATTGGGAGCATTGGAAAAGGTAGTGAGCAAAAAAGATATATTCTATGTAGCAAAAAAGTTAATAAGCACACATAGACAAATGATGCTTAATAAACACAGCATATTAACTATCAGAGAGCCTTAGTGTTCTGGCCAGCATCACTCATGACTGACGAGGCCTCATGGAGAGTGTTTGCAAATGAAGTGGTGGCTCCATTCTCTTTGAATAATGCCTGTGTCCATTACATTACATTTGTTAGTCTATACTGAAACATTTATTTATAAAACAGAAATTGTATTCATTTGCTTCTGAACAATTATATTAACAAACATATTCCTGAGGAATTGACATCCAAAGCCAATGGCTTCCAGGACAATCATACCTGGAGAAACCATGCTAGCTTGAAGCTTCCTGGAGAACACCTCCTAATTTCAATTTTATTTCTGATCTTAAGGCATTAGTTATCCTTGTTTCTCCTTTCAGAACCTATGGGTTGGTTCTAATCTCTTCAGTACTTAAAACCTTGTCTTAAGATCCTAGATTTTAATGTTGTTTTCTGTGCATAGCCAACATTAAGAAGGTAGAGGAAGGGGAAAGAAGAGGAGGAGATATAATTTTCAAACTTGAGGAGAAGTTTCTTATAAAGAGAGAAATTGTTCAGTTGAGTACAAAGGTGGCAAGGAGCATATAATTAAAAACTTTAAAGGTTCAAATATGTTCTAGCAAAACTTTCATAAAGACATGGCTCGGGGATTTGGAACATTGGTACTTTTCTAGAAGATCAGATGGTATTGCATGCACCTCTATCAGGCAGCTCACAACCACTTATATCTCCAGTTTTAGGGAACCTGATATCTTCTGGACTTTTCAAGTACCTGTATGTGTGTGTACTCACACATCAGTACATACAAATAAATTAAATAATAATAAATGCTCAAAACACATGTAATAAATTTAAAATTAAAGGTGTTAAAGTAAGTTATACTGATAGAAGACACTGAGAAAATGAGAAGAAACATCTCAGAGAAGTGGGAATCTAGATAGCCACTAAACAGAAGAAGATGCTCCATGCCAGTGGTGATAAGAAAACATAAATTCTAACATTATTGGAGTGTTATTTTGTAGACTTTCTTATGAAAACATAGCACATGACTATGTCAAGAATTAGAAAATATAGGAATTTATGTACTACAATTATTTGGTAATCTTTGTATAATAAAAATTTTGCATATTTGATGATCTAGCAATTGCAATTCGCAATATACTCCAGAAGAATTCTGCCTCATGTGTTCATGGCATCCTACATAGTAATGTTTATAGCTACATTGCTGGACCAGTCATATTAAAAATCTGTCAACTAAAGTAGAAATAAACTTATGGAATGTTCCCATATAGAAAGGAAGAATGGGAAAAACCTCACTTGCTTTATACATACCATCCAAGAGGAATCCTACACATTTGTTGGGAAATCTGATGTTTTAGAGCTCTCCAATATAATATCACCTACAGGAACTTTTAAAACACTCAAGAAACATTGTAAATAAATATAACATCTATGTATGTGTATGGAATAAAAATAGAAAGAGGGGTCTGAGATGGACAGATGTCAAATTCCAGGTGGTAGTTCCTTCTTTGGAAGACGTACTCTAGGAGACCAGAGTCAGGTGCCTGACAGATTCAACTATATTTTGATTGGTTTTATCTCTGTGAGACTTTTAGAAACTATTTAAACTTTTTGTATATATATTTCCAAAGCATTAAAAAATACAGGATATAGTAAGTGTAGGGCTGAGTGCAATTAACCCTAAAGACCCTTCCAGGAAGAAGGGAGGAACTGTAAAGGAAGATGCGTGTCCAATGAGAGAAGACCTGGCAATTCACTGTCCTCCTCCATCTTCACTTCAAAGTTAATGTGTCTTGCAACCTTTTGTTTTCCTGAAATTTGTTTACATGGTTGTCTACTTCTAGCAGACAATAGAGGGTTATGGTCTGGTTCACTGACTGCCTCATTCTGTATGCAGTTAGTACTCAGCACACAAGATGTATTTTGAATGTGCTGGGTTGGTCAATGAATTGATAACAGCAGAGATAGGCTAATATGCTAGTATAGAGACAGTCTTGCTGGGTTTTTCATTGCATTAATATCAACTTGTAAAAATCAGCACAGACAAGAAAAGTTAAATAAACAGAACATTATGTTCGGCTCAGAAATGAAAGGGAGCTACATGCTCTATTATGGAGGCAAGTAGTAATTAGGAGAGATGATTCTAATTTGAAACTGGTTTTCTAATTGGTATTTGGTTTTTAGAAATCTCACAGACCTTTAATTTATATATGCATTTTTAACTCACTACAGCTCACATCTATCACCAACAAGCCCCCATTTTTTCCCTGAAGACAGGCGATGTTAATTATATAAAGGGTCAAAGAATTAACATTACCAGTCAGAACGTTATTTCTATGATCCAAAAATCTTTTCTAAAATCAAATTATAAATATGGGTGCATAAAACCATTAGTGTGATGAAGGGAGTTTCTTCTCTGTCACTTGTGAACCTTCTTGGACCATCTGAATCAAAATAATAACCCTGACCAGTGTCCCCTGTTTCCTTCCCCTGATTTACTCTTCTTGGCAATGATGGATAGACCTTCTGACCCTGTGAACCAAGTTCTCCCCAGTATCCATAGAATACAAAGATTTATTTTTATTTTTTTAAAATATAAATTTAAGTGTGTGTGTGTGTATGTGTGTGTGTGTGTGTGTGTGTGTGTGTGTGTGTGGTACATAAACCCAGAGTACATAAAAGGGTGTCATATCACCTGGAGCAGGAATCAAAGGTGGATAGGAGTCACCAGACATGGGTTCTAGGAATCAAACTAGGCTTCTCTGGAGGAACAGCAAGGTGCTCAACTGCTGTGCTTTCTCTCTACAACCTGAGATTTAATGTCTAAGTCATGATAACTCCACCTCCCTGTTCATATAATAGTATTTAGAAGATAAAAAATCTCAAATAAATGCATGTTAAATGAAGGGATCTTTTAGCTATATACTTTTAAATTTAAGTCATTCTAGACCACCTTAATTGTCATTATAGAACCTTCATCCAGAAATGGATAGTGGTGGAAGTAGAGATCCATAGCGAAACACCAGGTCAAGTTCCCAGTCCAACTGAAGACAGAGGAGAGAGTTGCTGAGCAAAGGGATCAGGAGCGTGAGGAGGAGACCCACAACGACACCTGACAGGAGCTATTGGGAGCCCAATGAATCAGAAACCATCCCTGAGGAACCTTCAGTGGAAGGAACTAAACCCTCCAAGGGTAGACGACTATCAAATGGTGTGGGCAGTTTGTGCAGCCCCTTGGAGCAGGAGCAGGCTTTGTTTCTGGGGCATGAACTGACTTTTCAGGGTCCATTCCCTACCTAACTTAGCTTTAATACTGGGATGTGGGACTTGGACCTACCTCAACTAGATATACCAGACTGAACTGACCCACTTGGGACTTCTTACCCTCCTTGGAAGATGGATGGGGGGAGGGGATAGGGGGAAGCAGGAGGACTGGGAGGGACTGGGAGGAAAGCAGGGAAGATGAGGAGTGGGATATATATATATATATACTCTTTAAATAAGTAAAAATTGAACTTAAAAGAATTTAAGTCATTCTCTCCCCCTACCTCTCTTGTTCTTTTCTCAAAGAAAACATCTTTATTTAGTTATAATCAGAAAATAAATGCATGTTGTAAAACAGAGTAAGATCTAACATATAATGACCCACAAACTATTCACAGCAATTAAGATATTAAACACATCTTTCATGTGCAAAGGTCAAATGCCTCTAGACTCTCGAGATCCTGTCAGTCCTCTTGTTCTACTCTCTGGTCTTAGGCAAACATTCACCTGTGAACTCTCTCCCTCTCCTCTTTGCCCCTCTCACACACTAGATTAGTGTATATTTGTAGAAGTTTATGTAAACCTAAGAGTATGCTATATAGTTTTTATGTCTAGCTTTTCTTCTTTCAAATTTAAGACTTAATTTGTATTGTTCGATAAGCCACTCCTTTGTACTCCTGAGTACTATATATATATGTGTATACATATATAAAATATAAAACCATTTGTTTATTTTTTACAGTTCATGGTATTTGTATCCTTTATTTTGTAGGCCTATTGCAGTTATGAACATTATACAGATGCATATTCATTGACACTAACACATGACAAGATGAAGCAGGCTTCACATTCTGACAGATGTGTAGTGTGCATGATACCTTACGTTTTATTAGAATGTGCTTATTGTTTATCAATATATCTGTTTTTGGTAAAATGTTTAACTATTTTGCCCATTAATATTTTGTATTTCATTCTTACTAGTAGGTTACCAGAGCTCTTTGTAGATGGCAGATATAATTATTGAATGAGATAAAGTCATCCTCACTATTTTCATTTAGTCTGTGGCTTTTCATGTCATTCTCTTAACAGAGGTGATCAAGGTATTCTTAACTGATAAATTCCTGAATACAATACACTTTCCTAATATCTAAGAGTTAAAATATTTATTTGGATACTATGTCTCACACTTTTGGGAGTTTACCAATGTAAGGAAATGGATTGTTATAAACCACATGTCATATACTCAGTCCCAAAGGGGACAATTACGTAACAGACAAAGCCATGGAGGAATCAGAATCTCCAGAGAAATCCCCCAAGTACAAGTCTGCTATAGAAAAAGAACAGCTTTCCGCTTACAGTGTGTATAAACTACAGTGGACTAAGATATCTCTGTCTAGAGGTTTCTGAATTATAAATGACCTACACATTTTGGAGATGGACTTGTAGGTTTTCATTTCAGAACTATCTACTGAATATTTTGTGCTACTTGACATTGACAGAAATGATGTGTTTTGTTAGCAGTAGTTGAAGATAAATATGATCCAAGTTCATTTATATCTTCTTAGAGAATAGAACTGGCATCTAGAAAACTTTAAAAATAATACATATGCTAAGTTAGAAAAATGGAAAAAATAGCCTAGATTGTGAATATTGTACCTACTCCTTGCCTAGATCCTCTAAGACATAGAGGCACAAATCATGTATGAAAATGTGGGTAGAATACAGATTTAAAAATGTATGAGAGAATAGAAAAAATACTGAGCCAGTATGACTTTAGAACTGGACATATATTATTTTTGAGAGACAGAATTAGTTTATATTTTTAGAAGTTTATGTAAATGTAAGGTATATTATATATCTTTTATTACTAGCTTTTCTTGAATCAAATTTATTTTAAGACTTAATTATATTGTTAGATATATAGCTAAGTTATTCTTTTGTACTCCTGAGTAATATATATGTATATATATACATAAAATATGTAAATATACATAAACATATATATTTATACTTGTATAAGGGAGCTTATTTCCTACAGAGGAACACCTAACTCAGCCTTAATAGTGGGATGAGGGACTTGTGCCTACCTGCATTGATGGTCACTGCATGAAACTGTCAAAATTACTGAAAGAGTAAATAAAGGCTATAGATGAATATGTTGATTTTAGTAAGGAAGAATATGTAGTTTTGCATTTAGGGCATGTTTTGCTAAATACTTTGTCCTTGGGCAGAAGGCAGAGCCTACAAATGGAGATGTCTTGGGTACTGTGGAGTATGACTGATTATTTAGTAGTGTCCTCAGATCTTGAGAATTCTTGACATCTTTAGCAAAAAGGTGAATTGGTACAGCAGATGTTCATTGTAATGTAGAAACAGTGTTGAGTGGAAGGTAAATACTGACAAAAGACTGATTATCATTTCATAGAAATATATATTTAAGTTATTTTTACCTCTTCCACAATAGGAAAAAATAAAATGTTTTGGCAATATCTAATTTGTTCATTAAAATGAATGTTGTACCTACTCCTTGCCTAGATCAATATTAATTGTTTGGTTAACAAATGGTGTTTTAATAATCTTTTGTGATAGCCTAGCCTAGTCCATTGTCTCAGAATTCAAACAACTGGATAGGAAAAATAAAAACTCAAAACACTCGCTTGTACTGAGTTCCACCAAGCTATTATCTTCACCCTTGGTTTCAGTTCCTGGCACAGAGTAGGCACTCAGGCAATGTTCGTGAAGGTCCAGATGGTCCTTCTTATATTCTCAGCCAACTCAGTTAGTTTGCTTTCTTCCATGTGTGAGCCAGATGGTTGAACAGTTACATGAATCTTTTGCTATATAAACCAAAGTCACTTACATCATTTTAATTGTCTATTGTATACTCTATGTTTCTTTTTATTTTCTAAAGTAAATATTCTGAAGTTTCAAGCTAATTTCTCTAATGATACAGTATTAAGACAGATATTTTGAAGAAGGTAAATGAAGTAATATATCACATGGATTCCTTCTCAGTTTGTTCTGCATGGAGAAATTTGAAGAAACTGAAGATTTGGTGTAGTGGCCTTGGTGGAGGATACTTAACACATAGCAAAAGATATGCAAAAAGACTGTAATACCAAGTAAATTGCATATAGAATAGGTGTTTACAGTGGGGCAGTGATGGTTCTATAAATTTTTCTGGAAGAATTTAATTTTTATGAAGATTGTTGAAATGAGGTAAGATTGCTGTTGG
Source organism: Sigmodon hispidus (assembly GCA_004025045.1). NCBI lineage: Eukaryota > Metazoa > Chordata > Mammalia > Rodentia > Cricetidae > Sigmodon > Sigmodon hispidus. Next base: position 65,134 of record PVIH01008415.1, on the reverse strand, counting down.
TTAAGTGGAGACTAAACAGACCCTGATATTCAAGCTTCAGATCCCAATAATTCTCCTTTCTCAGCTTTCTTTACACACCAGAATCCTGCTTATTATTCATTTGTACTCCCAGCCCAAAAGCAAGTTGGCTTGTTTGGCTTAGTGAACTGGGGAAATCCAGGGATTTCATCTCTGATGGGAACTCTCACCTTACAACATACTCATTTTTTTTTTCATTTTATAGGTGAGAAAACTTGACATTGAGATTCTTAGTCAGTCTTCATTCAGGAATGCCCTGAGTCTTTCATAGGAAGTTTCTACTATTTAACATTACTTCCCCACATGGGGAAGAAGGTAGATTAACAATCAGGTATCTTTTAACTTCACTTCTTCTGATGACTAATAGAGGGCAGTATGGGATTCATGGGTCAAAGAGATTTGTACTTATTTTTTCATTCTTATGGCTTCTTCACTTGTGGTACCCATGTTTGAAAATAACAACAATAATTTATAAACTAGGTATAAGGTCAAGTGGTATAATATATCAATCATGTCTATCTCAGCAGTTATAAAAATAAATGAAAACAAAGTATATTGGTCTGGGACACATGCTGCTAGGTAGTGTTGTCTGTGCATGGTAGGGAAGCTACATCCATGAAATACCAACAATATGGCTGCCTAAATAAAGCCTGCTTAATGAGAGTAACATGCCAACAGGGATGAAGATGGGGGATTTCACAAGGCCCCACCCCTAGATAAAAAGATAAGGCAATAAATGGTTGTTAAGAGAGTGAGAATCCATCTTCCTGTGAATGATCACACCCCCCTGAAAAATTATATAACCCTAAGTGGTCATCCCTAATCATACATACATAAGAACTTAACTTAATAGGATCCCTGGTTTTATGTGTGTGTGTGTGTGTGTGTGTGTGTGTGTGTGTGTGTTATTACTGTTTTTGTTGTGACCATGTCTTTCTAAACTCTATATTACATGCAGAGTAATTTCTCCTCATCTTTTCTCAAAGGATGCTTATAATGGCTTGGAAATTAGAAGAATACAATTGAAAATGGCAATATGCTTTAGGGATAATCAAAAACTATTGTGCGAGGGGTGAAAAATTTATCTGGCAAAGCAGCAGAGGTTCAACAGAGAAAAAAGATGGGGAACAAGATAGTTCTCACATTTCCCTGAGAATTCTACAGAGAAGACATCAAAGCAGAAAAGAACATTTATGGAAAGCAATTGGCTCTGAGACTTTCAAAGAATCCAGAGAGGGTGGATGTTATACATGCAGTGCTCAGTCATTCTTCAAATCTCAGTGAGAGACATGTCTTTTAAAACTGGGTAACGAGTGACTTTTCTTCCCAATATATCTGATGGGGAAGAATAGCTGCCTTGTTGTTCAATTCAGCTCCATGGAGAACTTGAAATGATGCTTCCTCCTGTAGTTATATGATCCAATAAGGGCGATTTGGTAGCTATTCCACATCCAGACCATAACATCCCCATAAACACCAAGCTATAGACCCTCCAGAAACTACAATAAGAATGCACTACCTATACTTTAGAAGCTGTTTATCTATACTTACCATGACATATTTTCTGTCCTCTAGATGCTATCGAAGTCAAAGCATGTGTCAAAGATGGAGAAGGACTAACAGAGCATCTTGGAGTTTGCCCCAACAGTATTATTTGGAGAACTAGAACCCATGAGAGATAAATTAGTAGATAAATCTATATCCATCCTAGACATATGCAGAAAACAGGAAGGTGTATACCCTAGAAATATAACAGAATTTTATGTACATAATATCTTATTCCTACCCACTCATACTGAAAAGGATCATTTCCTTTACTTAGCACATCAACTTAAATGCTACTTTCTAAGAAACACTCTCAGAAAAACAACCAGAAATAAACAAATGGCTATCTGTCTAAGAATCTTGTGCTCTAGTTAGTGACACTTGAATTAACCATTACAACAGCTGAGTTACCTGAAGCCCTAATTATATATCAAAATTCTGCCTAGATTCTGCAGGTTCCTAACTTTTTTATAAATGAGTTTTCAGATAAGTTAATTTGCAGAAACTCAAATGAGAAAACATCTGAGAAAAATGTGTCATCTTTCTGCAATAGGATTCTCAGAGATGTCTTTATACATTTAAGAGAACATTTTCTTTTTTCCAGTGTGTTAGTAATTTCTTTTTTCCAAATGGACATGAAATTTAGCCAAAATGTGTACCTCTACCTATGAGGATTGCCACATGACTTTCTCCTTTTGTTTAATGCAGATGACAAATGACCTTGGCTGACATATCTCTGTTGCTTTTAAAGCAAAACAAGTTCATACAAATGGCCATGGCATAGTATTGTTATATAATTCCCTGAATTTGAATTGCTAATATATTACTAAGTGTTTTGTATCTATATTAATGAGGATATGAGCATAGGACTATTGTTATTGTGTTGGTCTTGTTACTAGGACTTTGTGTAAATATTTGTCAGTCAAGAGCACATAGAGCACATAGACATAGAACACAAATATATGGCTTATGCCTTAGTTATATAGAGAAATACAGAGGAGGCATGTGCATTTAAGAGAATGGATCAAAACACTTACCTGCTTCCTGCTGTGTCCTGTGTGTTCAGACCACTCCTCAAAGTGCAGACAATATAATCAATTCTACTTTAAATTTGATAACCTTATAATATGTTCTTGTCCATTTAGTCCCAGGTGGATGTTCATGGTGCACTGATGATGGCTATGGTGGCCATTCTTGGTTGTGTACTTGACATATCTGCAGAAAGTCAACCTCAGTAGAGAAGATGTTTCATGAGTTTGGTCTATGGTTTTGTCTGTTACCATTTTCTTAATTATTAATTGATGTTGGAGGACACATCCCACTGTGGGTCGTCCTGCCACAGGTCTGTAGTACTGGGCAGTATAAGAACCCTAACAAAGCAAAAGCAAAAAGCTGCAAACAGTGTTCCTCTATGGCCTCTTCTTCAGTTCCTACCTCCAGGTTCCTGCTTTGATCTTTTATTCTGGCTTCCTTTCATGATGGTGCATGACCTTGTCTCTCCACATTACTTTTGTTCTTGATATTTATCACAGCAACAGAAAGCATTGGAACAGTGGCTCATCATCAGGTGAGACAGCTTTATTAGTAGATCTGGCATCCAATGCTACCTCTGTTATGTTGTAGTGGTGTACAAGTTCCTTTTTTGTCTCTTATACCTATTTAAATACCTAAAATGATTTATCATTACAAATAAATGAGAAAGGTTGTATATAACTTATATGTCTGACATAATTCCTGAAATAGTACATCGTCAATAAACAATGTTAGTGATGTGCTACTGTTTTTTTTTACCTTTACAAAACAGCACCATATATTATAGCTCCCATTATAGTTTTGTTTTGCCTTAGCAAATTCCTTACTCTATTTAGTCATGTATAGTACTGAAAAGAAGTTTTCACTAAATATAAACTATAAATACTGACATATAAGCCTCATAGCTGTTTTTATGGGTTGTATGATCTCAGAGATCTTCAGGGATAAATACATTTTTGCTTGACATTAAGAGAAGAGTAGCATCTATGACCCTGAAGGTGGTAGGGGAATCTGGATGAGCTGACTGTCTATAGTTTTGTGCCAGGAACTATGACACTATACATTGTGACTTTAGGAGCACTGATGAAGGTTCCAATAGCTGAATTTTGTGTGAGAAAGAACTCTTAGGTGAAACACAAGTCTGAGTGAACCAGAAATGCCAAAGTATCCATGGACATGATAACTTCCTCAACCAAAAGATGAAGAGAATTCTGGGGCACAAGATAGAAGTAACTGCAGTGATGTCTTCTTCTTCTTCTTCTTCTTCTTCTTCTTCTTCTTCTTCTTCTTCTTCTTCTTCTTCTTTTTCTTCTTCTTCTTCTTCTCCTCCTCCTCCTTCTTCTTCTCCTTCTTCTACTTCTTCTCCATCATCATCATCTTGATGCCATGTGCTAGATGTAGCATTGACTTTGAATGTCTTTTTTTTTGTCATTCAGTCTTCATAGCTATTCTTATTTTTCAGAGAGGAAAGACAGGATTATATAGATTAGGAGATTCTAAGATCCAGATGGTCATATGCTATACTCAGAGACAGTGATGTGAAGGTTGTGGTGGGTGTCCTAAAGGCTTGGGTCAGAACTGAGAATAGCTTTTCTAGCTATTTGCACTAAATTCCTATTATTAGAAGTGTAGGGGAGATTAAAGGTCTCCCATTTGAACTCAGAGTAGTTCTACTTGTCTGTCTTTGGTCTGAAGATGTCTAACTGTGAGCCAGGCTACCAGTAATTAGCCTAGAGGGTCAGGGAGATGAACTGTGAGAAAGTAGGCAGTGCTGATGAGCAGCAGTTCAGATATTTAGGCTTCTCATTAGAGAAAGAATTAGGAATTATAGTTCTATATTATTAGGAGTAGGACAGTTTAAGTTGAATATATCTAATAATATTTCAACAGAAGAGCTCATTGGATTGAGAAAATAAGAAAAATATTCTGTAGAGGGTTTTATTTGGAACACAGACAGGAAGGGATTTCAGAGCTATTCTGAAATTATGCAGCCCACCCAGGGATGTGACTGAGCCAGACATTTAATGGATAGTTGGAAGCTGAGACCCAGGGGTCAGGGTAGGATTAATCCTCTTTCCTTGTAAGCCAAAGACTCGCCCCACCCCCTCCTCCCTAGGAGCATAAAGTTTGCTGCAGAGTCCAGTAGACAATTGGGCATCTGTCTGGTGATCTAGTTTGTAACTGGAGCCTTTAAGACCATGGCTTGTTGACCCTTGAAATTTTACCCACTGACCTGGCATGATGAGCTATTATATTTGCCTCTTGGAGTTAGAGTGGCCTTGTCCCTAAGAGCAGTGGAATGTACCAGACAATTTTCTTTTGATTACTTCCTCACATATTCTAATACCCTCCAATTTTTCTCCTAGCTGGATTTCAGGGCATTGTTTCTAGATTGTGGTAGCTTTATAGTGAGTAATACATAGCTATTATGAACACTCTCATTTACCTTAGGAAGAAGATCTAGTTCATACAAGTTCAATCACAGAGAAATAGAAACTGACTGTGATTCTTTTATGATGACTTTACCTGTAATGGTGTGTGCATCTCTAGTTGTGGATGGGCATTGGGATGCCCCATCATCAGACCCCCAGAAACCATGAGTTTTCTCCCTTGGTTTAGCAAAATGCTACAGGAATTGCTTCCTCATGAGAAAGCCAGAATGTTACAAAACACTGGGGCTCTAAAACTCACTGTAGATGTGTGTTCTACAAAACAGAATCCATAATACATTAGAATTGCCTGATGGGATTGGTTAAACACAGACTGATGGATCCAGGCTCAGGGTTTCTGATATCTTAAATCTATAATGGACACCTGGAATTTTTATTTTTTAATAAGTTCTCTTATATGGTGGTTATTGCTTGCTAAAGAATGACATATTGAAGAGAAAAAGATTGAGAAATAGGAAAAGACCAAACACAGACACCATAGCAGAATATGAAACTTATACACTGAGGGCTGGGCATTGATGAGTCAGAGAAAGGAAGAATTGATTTGGGCAAAGAGTAGTTGCAGTGAGGGAGTGAGAATAGGGCAGTGATGATTTGATCTCAACTCCCTTAGCCCAGGTGCTGGGGAATGACATCACTATCCCTAAGCTAGTTAAATAGACTTTATCCCAAAAACTTAAGTCAAGCACGAGATCCAAGCAATTGTATTTTAAAATGTCTCTTAAATCTGCTTTCTTTTCATCTTTTCCTCCCTACATCCTTCTGCCTCCAATAACAGGCTCTCGGCTGCTCTTCTGCTTTCTCCTTGATTCTTTGCTCTACATCATCACAGATGCTGTGATCTTCAAGTCAACCTTGATTTCTAGTTCATATGATTTCTAAAATGACTAATAAATGAGTTCAAAGTACATTAAAATACCATGCTCCTCATTCTATCTCAGGTTCAGTGAGCTTTGTGGCTGTGTTGTGTTCCATGCCAACACAAGAATGCCAGTGTCTCAAGGGAATGTCTTCTCTTCGTATTATCCCATTAGCTGCCACAGATGTTCCAATAGCTTGCGGAAAATGTCATATTCATTATCTTTTAACTTCACAATGCCGAAAAATTAGATATAGTTAACTTCTCAGGAAAGAAAACAGAGGCTTTGAGAAGTTCAGAAATGTATGCAAAATTACACAGATAATACAAAAACAAAGTTGAAATTTTATGAGACTGAAGCGCTATCTACTGCTGTGCTAATGAGGCATCTGACTCAAGACAGCACAATCTATAACCCTTCTTCTCCCTGTGCTCCCCAGCAGAGGCAGAGCTCCTTCATGTCCTGAACCGATCCGGTTTTCTGTACTTGGTCTGGTGGGGAGTAGAGCTTCTTGCAATCTGTCTGGTGCTCTTCCACATAGCCAGTCCTTTGCCTGCGTTTCCCACTTAACCATTTAATTATCCAATCAATAGTTAAAGTTTTCTATTCCTGGGACTTTGTCCTTCTTTTTTTCCACAGCATTTCAGCATCTCAAACATGTCTGTGTTGAAACTTATCACAGTTTTTTGTTTGGTCAAATACAATTTCTCCCTATTATGAGTCACTGAGGCTTTTTTTTTCTTTTGGTGGGGGTAAGTCAATTCAAATCTCTATGTTTGGCATAAAAGATACAAATCAGTTTGAGTATTTCTAAGTGCCGAAAACCAAAAGCCAAACTTGCTATGGCTTAAATAAATATAAAAATTAGTATGTTCACATATTTAGAAATACACAAAAAAATCTTCATGGGTATTATAAAGCTATATATACTGCATATGTAGCGATGAGTATATAGTCAGTAAATATGGGCTGTCATTATTATAGGGCTGGAGAGATAGCTCAGCTGTTAAAGCCTTGGCTCACAATCTTAAATACACTTTTCATTTATCTACATATAGATCATAGAAGTAAGGATTATTTAAAACATTTGCCAAACTCTAGGCTAAATTTCTCACACTAGCTACGACAGTATTACTCAAAGAATAAGGGGCACTCTTTTCTGAAGGAAAATGAGGGGCGTTGGATGTAAGAGGTGGGGGTAGTGGGAGGAGTAGAAAGAAGGGAAACTGAGGTTGAAATGCAATCTATGAGAAAAAATACATTTTTAAAAATCATTGGAGGTATGATTTTCTGTGTCCTTTTGTCTCTCTGAATCAACTTGGGGACTCCAGGATCTAGGGAGTAAGACAACTTAATCAATAAGCCCCACAGGTAATTCTTAGTCAAATTTATATCATGATGCTTTGTATTACTACAACATCAAAAGCATGATCATGAAAAAAATAAACTTTATTAAAATTAAAACTCTGTTTTACAGGAAAAAAAAACTGTTTATAGGAGTCCATAGATTTGGACCCGATACCTGTCATTGTCCCAGTAGATAAAATCAGTATGTTGTCTCAGGAATGGTACTTTGATTCCCTACAGAAGATACTTCATTATTGAAATGACAAACTGTTGACTATTTTAGCTGTAACTAAATGACTCGTCACAGTGTTGCCTAGTGTTCCCAGAACCTTCTATGGTGAGCAGGTTGCCAAATCTATAAAACTGATTCCCCTGCCCCAGATGAACTGATTTTACTGGCCTGAGGAATTTTCCTTTTAACGTGTCTCACGGCACACACACCCCTTTCCTAGCCCACAATAGAATTAGAGGCTTACTCTATTATTTCTGGAGACTTTATAGTTTACTCAACACTATATTCTATGTGAAAAATGGAAACTGGACCTAGAGCATGTTTTCACAGACATGTGAGGTCTCAGTCACTTCTGCCCTCATGCCCTCAAGCCTCACCATACCTGAGAATGTTCTAATTGCTGCTGGAGTCCTTACCACATAAGGTAAAGGTTGAGCTTCTAAGAAGTACTAATTCCCATAGCCCTCCAGGACTGACAGAGCTAGGCTCTGCCATGTTCACAGGTTCACAGTCCTTCTGTTGCCCACTGAATTTGGGGGGCAGCACTTTAAGATACTCACCTGAGATTCACTGTGACCTTTGAGGCTTTGCACCCAAATTTACATCTGCCAGCTGTAACTTCGGTCACTTTTTAAGCTTCTGCCTTTTCTCCCTTCTCTGCAAAATGGGTACTATTTACATCTCAAAATTCTTCAGAGCATTAAAGGATACAGTATCTAAGACGCAGCTGACATCAAGGAATTCAGAGAATTATTCTGTAGAACTGGTGACAATCACTTCATCTCTATTGCTTATTTCTCTTGATTATCCAGGGTGCATTTTCAGTTCTGTGATTAAACAGCACTGTATTTTACCATCATGATGAATCACCCTATACCTTTTATAACTTAAACATTCTGTTGTTATAACTTAATACTTGTCAAAAATGTAGATTTTTCTATACATTTGAAGACTTTTTATGCCAGAGAATCAGATGATGTCTTTGAATAAAGTTCTTACTTTGGGCAAAATCTTCAAAAGAGCACAACATATGGGCAAAGGCCCTAATTAAACACTTGTTGTAAGTAAATTAGTTAATTAGAGTTGACCACTACTTCCCACAGGGGGCAATCAACACAAGGGCTGGGGAGAACATGTACATCCTGTGGGGGCAGAAACAGGGTTGGCTTCAAGGCAAAGTCATGTCCTCTAATAAATGCTTTTATGTGCCTCATCCTGTCCACGTTAGGACAAAAAAGAGGCCAATATGTACAAAAATAAATAAATAAGTAAATAAAAAATAAATAAATAAATAAATAAATAAAAGGGCTTGAAGTGCCATTCACAAAGGGTGCTGAGTTCTTTTTTCTGAGTATTAAGTGATTTTCGAAAGTTACATTCCCAAGGGTTAGTTCTGTTACAATTTCTAAAGACATTTCAATTCATGACTGGACCCCCTTACCAGGAATAACAGAAAACAAAAACAAAAACAAAAAACAAGAATATGCCATGAATCACTGAAATTTGCCTACCATTTGTAGATGGGATTTCTGAGTATTTCTATTTTAGAGATGAGTTTCATTCTACCAGCACAATAACAATGTCCTTCATTTAAAAGTCAGGGGTCTAGTTCAGATAAAATGTGAACTAATCTAAGCTGTCATTCATTCAGTCTTCACACAAAGTTCTGGCTGCTTCTGAGGTTTGAAGATTTATGTTTATTTTCATCTGAGTATAAAGCCTGGGTTTTGGCTAGCACCAGCAATGGAAATACCATGAGAGAAAAACGTCCCAAAACATTTTGGCCTCACCAAACCTGTTGTTTCATGAAATTGAAGTTTTGACATTAAGCTTTTCTGAGAATAAATGCCAAATAATGCGAATTTGAGTCATAGCAGAGCAATAAATACTTTCTGCTTATGTTTTTCTTTTCTGATTTATGTAGTGTTGAGGGCCTCACACCCCAGTGTCCTCACAAACACTCTCTTTTTGGGTGTTTGCATTCTCTATCTCCAGCCCCTCACTTCCTTCATTTATATTGCCTGGTTGGAGGGCGCTGGAAGGAAGGAGCTCTCCAAAGTCCAGACAGACTAGCCAAAGGATCCGGACTAGCTGAACATTGTCTAGTCTAGTCAGGCAACACTAGCCTCCCTTTAATAGAGGTCCCAGAGTCACTGAGCAGGATATTTATGACACTACTAATTTTTTTTTTTACTTCTTTCACAAATTTTGTTATCACTTACATTATGAAAGTTACAGAGCTGTGTTCAAATACTTAGCAGGTACAAATTTGCTTCTTAAACCAAGTACCCTAATAATCAGTTACAATAATACAAAGCAGAGAAAATGTATTCCAATCACTACTGCTAATGTTTAACCTAACCGTCCTACAGAAAATTTCATTTTATTCTTACTTTTCCTTCTTCCTTCCCTGTCTTCTATTTTTTCTTCCCTCCTTGATTTCTTCTCTTAGTTTTTTTATTTTTTCATGAAAATCTTTCCAATGATCTCATAGCTCAAGATCAAATAATAATTCAAATTAAGGACTACCCTGCCCAATTGTTAGTGTCAAATATGTTGTACTTTTCATGGAGTGTCAATTAAGGATGCCCTAGGATAAATAAGATCACGTTCTGCATTAAAAAAAACTGATGAGCACGTAAGTCAGGAGTGGAGAGCTTGATAGACCTTGGAACAATGGAAGCACAGCAGTCTCCTACCTGGAAGGCTGGAGTGGTTTTGAATGTGCTGTATATTTTCTGCTCATCAGAACAGCCACATGAGGCTCAGTTGGAGTTCCTCTTCACTTACCCCAGCCACAGAGACTCATGTTTAAAACCGCAAATGCTATTTGTACTGAGAACAGTCCATGGCTTTTGAAACCCAGCTATTTCACTGGCATCTTTTCATCAGTGTGTTCTTCCATAAGAAACTGGTTCTTCCATTAGGGGTGGAAAATGCAAATGGACTTCCTCTTAATCTTCTAGGTCAAAGGTAAAGAAATTTTTCAAGAGTTGAAGAGAGCTTAATGTGTCACGTTTTTGTGCAGTCCCTTGACCCTCAGTAACTACAGAGATCACAGATAAAAACTACTTTTCAATAGAACAGTCCCTCTTTTTAATGAGGTACGGGAGGAAGATGAAGGCTTTTTTGCTGTAATTAAAATTTTAATATTTGTATTATAAAATGTTCAATTTCACTCAGATTATTTAATTTTTATACTTTATAAATTCATAGATTAATAGAAAAGATTTTGATCAGATCTGTCTCCTACTCATTTACCCAAGAAACCACTGTGTCCCCCAATATATATTCCTTCAAGTTACAAATTCTTTTTTAATATTTAGTTTAAACTTATGTTTGCCTCAAGTAACATAGCATGGAAAATTATTGCTTCTTTATTGCTTTGTAATAGTGATAGCCCTTCCTCAGTGTCTTCCTTTGCATAGTCTTCTTGGCCTCTGATGCCAAAGACGTTGTCAAGCTGTGAGAGAACTTTATCATTTAGCATTAGAACTGAGGTGCATGTGGACTCCAGGATCAATGCCAAGATTCTTGAGGCACATCATTAAGTTTTATGAAGAGCAAAAGAGGTGTTCTTTTAGGCTTGCATTCCTTCCATACACTGCTGTGACCTAGGTGGGATTTTAATATGAGATATTATGACAATCTCTGAATAATACTAGGCAAGTAAGTACTGAAACTCACACCCAGAAGCTCCCACATCTCCAGGGAAAGACAAGTGTGTCTACTCAGATACACATGGAGTCCTCTAGAGCTGTGTTATTGGCTTCTGGTAGGGCTTCAGATGGTCCATTGCATCTGTAACAAGTAGGGCCCTGCCAAATTAGAGGTATTTCTTCTTTTGCCTTATAGTTTATTGACATAATATTATGTGGTTTGTCTGTCAACCTTTAGATGCTTTAATTGATGTATATTTCTTCTTCCTCTGTTGATTTATTCTAAAATTCTATACTTCCATAATGTAACCATTAGATTTATCCCTTGCCTGTCACAGTCTTGGTCTCAGTACAGAGTTTTGAAGAATAGTTTCTGAGACACCATTATATATAGAAGTTTGCTAGAATATATTTTCCTTCTGGATACAAATTAGGGTGGATGTGTCTTGAAATATTCCAGATGTAGTACTTATCACACAGAGGTGCTCACTAGTTACTTATCACCTTTGTTTGATTTCTGTGATTGAGATTAATGCTCAGTCTTCCTGATTTAATGATAGGAAAGGTGAGAAAATTAATATGTTCAATCTGTTGTAGATGTTTTAAAATTTTATTATAGGTAGAAATTTCTTAATGTATCTGTTTGGAATGTATATTTTCTGGCTTCATAGTCTCAGACTCTCATTCATCATGATTGGGCAGGAACAAGTGTGTATATCTTTAAAAGTTCCTGAGATTATTAAATGTGGGTAATTAGTGAACTACAGTTAGAGAAAGCCCAAGGTATATGGTACTCAAGATACACATATGCAAGCTCTCTTTTCTCCTGTTCCCATTTTTACCCTGTAGATCTTTACTTTGTCATTGCCTTCTTGAGAGATGGCCTTAACAGTTTGGTACAGATTTGTTTTGATTTTACTGACAAAATGGCTATTTTTGTTTCCTTACTAAACCATTACCTTTGAGTCAAAGGTTTTATTTTGATACAAAAAAAGAGTATGTATGTGCAATGATGAGATTTTTTTAAAAAAAAAGTTTGATCTGCAACAATCCTCAATAACATTGGAATTTGACAATACCTGTTATGCATACACTTGGTGCAAAAATGAACTAATACTCTAATATTTTCAGGGAAAGTGATCATCAGCCATAATTACTGTTTATGTTCTTTCAAAAGTGTGTGTGTGTGTGTGTGTGTGCCCATGCTCTCATGCCCACATGCCTGTGTGTGTATGAAAGAGATGCAGAAAGACAGAAAAAGAGAAAAGATAGACCCATCAACTCAGCACTATTGAAATAACAAATATTTATGAAACTCCATAGATGCTACACCATTGTCAATGTGCTTCACCTTAGTTAGCTTTTGTAATGCTCAAATGACTGTAAGTGAACAATACTCTGAGCACTATGCTCATATAACAGTTGAGGAAACTAAGCTACAAACATGTAATTCTTTTAAGTCAGAAACCTTATAAGTTGTTAACAGTTCAAAATGTTGTTGATTTTGGATAAAGCAAGACTTGCATTTAACAAAGTAGGTACAAAGTGCTTGTAAAAATAAATCAAAGAGATCTAAGTGCAAGAGAACTTGTGAGTTCCTGAGTGTGATATTAACTAAAATTTCCTGTGTGAGTTTTGCAAATAACATATCATCATGATATTTTACAGTATAGTTTGTAGAAAAAATTTGATACTGATTTTTTTTAAGTAATCAGGGCAAAATTAAGGACATAGAAATTCTAGGTTATTTGATATTGTCATAGAGGGGATTTTAATTCAAATTACTTCAGGCCTCTGGTGTGACTCCAGAAACCTCAGGTAGAATGAAATTGCTGTTATGCCTGAAGCTCAAGTACCCTAGAAATAGGTTGATGGTGATTGACATGAGGCTTCTCCACCTTGAAACAGATTGCTTGACCTGGGAAGCCTTCCATTCAAAATTGTTATTGGTTCATTTATTTATGTCTAAGATTTTGATTCAGCAAGTATTAACTGAGTGTGCTGGTTGGTTTTATGTGCTGACTTGACATAACCTACAAACAATAGAAAACAACCTCTTAATTGAGGTCTTGCCTAGATGAAATTATTTGTGGGTAAATCTTTGGGTAATTGTCTTGATTGATAGATGACCTAGTCCAGTGTCATGGTACCATTCTCTGAAAAGTACAAAGGGCTAGCCAAGTGAAAATAAGGATTCATGCATTTATATCTCTATTTTTGACTGTGGATATGATACCTTAAATGCCTATTTTGATATTGCTATTTTAAGTCAAACAAACCCATTCTCTCCATATTTTTTGTTAAGATATTTTATCACAGAAACAAAAGTGAAAACTAGAACACGTAGACTCTACCCTATGATACCAGATCTGCTAGCTTTTTAATTATATATTGTTTTATTCTATCCTATGAGGATGCTTTTGTTACTGCTCTTGGACATTTAATGTAGATAATAACCAAGGATTTATATGATTAGGAATATTGCTAGCAAGGGGAAGAATTGGGTTTGAGTTCTTGTTTAAGTTTTAGGACCATCTAAAGCCATTTTTCAAAGGTGATTTCTGATATTTTAATGTTTTCAGTAGTTTGTAGATTTTATAAATAAGAACTTTAATCCCCCAAATTAGCATGAGCACATTCCTCATTGTTTCTTTGCCAACTCCCATAATCAATAGGACAATAAATGTGGAAAGAACAGTTGTTGTAAATGGTAGACTCATTCTAGAAAAGATCCTAAATGCCTGGCATTGTGTTAAGTCCTGTGGTTCTAGGGAAAGCAAAAGCTTGGTTCTGACATTAACACAGGAAACATACAACAAGAAAATATAGTTTGTATAGATGCTATGTAGGAAAACAGAGTGCTTTGTAAAATACATTTACAGTGAGATTTTAAAAAACTAGTCTGGACAATGGCATTTAAAAGGAGACTTAGAAATTTGAAGTGAACACATTAAATAGAAGTAAAACAGCAACATTCGTTGAGATATTTTCTTCCTCATTATCCCTCACTCTTTTCTGCTCTAGTGGATTGCAGGAACAATTTTGCTTGGGATGGGAACAAATTCATTCTAGTCTGTGTGTATCTGAGAGCTTCGTCTTCAAATCTCTATACAAAGAAGATCTAGGAACAAAACAAATGGAACCTGGGAAGTTTACACACATTTGTCTTGTGAACCAAACATTGGCAAGCACATCAAATGGACCACTTCTACCTTTAAGGAAAGTTCAATGTTCAATTTAGTTTTTATTTTGCTTCTGAGGTCTATAAATCTTCATTGTACATTTTCCACATAATGCAGCTTAATTCTCTTGATATTAAAGGGAGCACACAAATTACACTGGCCCACTAAATGCACAAATCAGAACAAGATGGAGGAGTGGCCAAAGCTCAGAGTTTCCATTCTCTTCCAAGGGAAACCAAATGAGAAAAATAATACACCCAAATGGCCAAAGTTCTGATTACAATCCTGGAAAGAAGGATGCAATAAGATATTTCACAAAAATTTTCTTTGGGATCTTAAATTCCAGGTGGAGCCTAGAAGGTTATGTAGAGTACAACCTGCCACCATCCTCCAGGCTTTACTAGGATATATCAATGAGCCCCCAGAGACTTAGCACACACTCATGTAGACAGTAGATAAACAAGGTTAGAGACCAGGCTCATTAGTCATTTAGTTAATAGAGACCCCCCCCCTCTAGGTTAAATTAGATATTCTCAAAATTAGTTTAAGTTCTCCAAAGATTCATCTTTCACCTGCAGTAATCAATGCAGCATAACTGTGATGGGGCATTTTGGTAATCATTTAGAAGATGAGAGTCCTACTTCACACGTAATAAGTTCTATAAGAACAGCAAAACTAAGCTCTGCACATTACAATCATAAGGCAACTTTTGAAACAATCAAAACCTCCCAAACCTTTCAATTTAGTCTTAGTCTCAGGAACTTAGGTTTACAGGCAGTGTGTTATATAAGCAGGATCAGTGCCTGAACTCTCTTATGTAGTGATTCTAATGGGCAGACCTGTGTGAGAGACACTGTGTTGTATGACTTTAGAAAGTCATTGAGCAGCCTGGGTCTTAGTTTCTCTTTTCAAAATGAAATGATTCTTGACATGTTTAGCCATCAGAGAAATGCAAATCAAAACAACTTTGAGATACCACCCTATACCTGTCAGATTGGCTAAGATAAAAGACACAGATGACAGCATATGCTGGAGAGGTTGCAGAGCAAGGGGAACATTCCTCCATTGTTGGTGGGAGTGTAAACTTGTTCAGCCACTCTGGAATGCAGTATGGTGGTTTCTCAGAAAACTGGGAGTCAATCTCCCCAAAGATCCAGCAATACAACTACTGGGCATATACCCTAAAGTACTCCAAAGGCATTAGCTCAACTATGTTCATAGTGGCATTATTCATAATAGCAAGGACCTGGAAACAACCTAGATGCCCCTCAACTGAAGAATAGTTTAACAAACTGTGGTACATCTACACAATGGAGTACTACTCAGCAGTAAGAAAAAAATGATATCCTAAAATTTGCAGGCAAGTAGATGGATTTGGAGAATGTCCTCCTGAGGGAGGTATCACAAACCCAGAAAGATAAGCAGGGGATGTATTCACTCATTAGTGGACTTTAAACAAAAAGCTAAGCATGTCCAAGCTGCAAACCACAACCACTGTACAGCTTGGGATCTGAAACACCTTGGACTGGCACCTTGGAGCCCAGAGGAACACCTGACCTAGTCTTGATGTTGGAGTGAGGAAAGCAGATTTGCCAGGAGTGGATGCTGAACTAAGCCATATTAGTACCTTGGGACCTCCTGCCCTTGAAGGGGAGGAGATAAAGTGCTGTGGAGAAGAAAGAGTGACTGGGAGGGGTGGGAAGGGGAAGGGAGTTTGAACAAGGGGATACATGGATTAAAAAATATGACTTTATTCATAATAAAAAATCATGATCAAATAAAAATCATTTATATTAGCAAAAAAAGAAATAATTCCTAGGGCATCCTTTTTTTTTCAATGCGATGAACAGATAAATATTATGCATTTTATATAGTTTGAAAATTTCATCTCTATTCCACCTTTTTAAAAATGTGTGTCTGTGTGTGTGTGTGTTATACATGTGTATACATTTAACATTTGAATACTAGATGCATAAATGTCTTCCTTTATTCTCCTGTTCTGATTTTGGAGACAAAGGTTCTCACTGATCAAATTTCCACTTCCAAGTGCTGAGAGTATACATGTCACCACACCCGGCTTTATTTTTGAATGCATGCTGGATATTCAAACTCTATGCACTATATTTGATCAATGTGAGTTTGTTCTCTGGTCTCCAAATGCATAAAACCATATGCACACATACTCATGCATGTGGATCAGCAAGTTCATGAACATATATACACACATACATTAAAATGGCTCAGAGTTTGAGTGTTTTTAGATATTGATAATACAGAACTTAAGCAAAATGAAAAGGGAGATTCAACTCGGAGAGTTTAATTCAACTGGGAGAATTAAACGAGAATTTATTTTAAACATAACCTGGACATCTAAGTCATAACATTTGAGTCTTTTAATCATGAACATTTAATCACAAAAAAATCTTTTTTTCATGTTGTTGGTAGTAAAAGGAACAATTCCCAAGACTCTGGGGTGAGGGCAGAATCCAAAGACCAGATTGTTTATCCTAAGGCCTTTTTCTCTAGCATGATACTTTCCAAAAGATGCAAGATAAGAACTGTCAAATTTCTTCTATTCCAATTAGTTTCAGTTTATTTAATATTCAATATACTTATCTAATTTAATATGTTTAATGATTTAGAGAACATATTTATTTTTATAATGGTAATTCTTAATAAAAAAATTAAATACAGATTTTTTTGTTCTTTGAATCATGGCTTAAAGGCAAATGTTCTCTCCTGCAGAATCACACATATTTTAGTTTAGTTTTGCACACATTTTGAGACTTGTTCTTATGGAAAGTCAGATGCACTTATATCATCAAGAACATTTAAAGAGGACAGAAGATATGAAAGAAATCAGCAGGTAATAATGTTAGTATAGAAATGGGATCCAGTTAGAATTTTAGGATCAGGAGACTTGACTCTATGCTTCTAGGCATGGAAGTAAAAGTTTTCAAAAATGACCTTTTCTTGATTTCTAGTATCTAAGAGACATTCAGTGGTGTGACACTATAATTGACATAGGTAACTGCCTGGGCTTCTGTTATAACCTCTTCAATGCTGAATAAAGAAATAAATGAAAATGTATGTGACCATTTGCTAGCTATTTTCTGAGCCCAGATTTATAAAATAGATCCAGTCACTCTCACCTATGGATACCTGAATCCACAAATATATACATATGCATCCTATAAAAACTCTGTTTTGCCTAATACATAGGTATGATAAAATGTAATTTATAAATTATACATAATAAGACTTCAACACTAGCAACTAATTATAGAACATTGCAGCAACACTATAAAAAGTTACTGTGACTCTACTCTGTGTCCTTCTCAGTACCTTACTCTACTACATTGGATTTTCAAACCATGGTTGGCCATGGGGACTGAGATCAAGCCTCTGGTCAAAGCTCTGTTGTCTCTGAGTTTTGTGCTTATATTTTATCTCTGTCAGAAGTGCTTTTTTTCAGCTTGGTCTTTATTGTTACTTAATGCACCCAAAGTAAATAATATATTTTCATGGAAATTATCTAATAAGTGGATTGCTCTAATAAATGACTTTCAGAGATAGTTCAGTGGTTAAGAGTCTTGCTCTTTAGGTAAGGGGACCTGTGTTTAGAGTCGCAGAACCCATGTGAACACTGAGGGATCACTAGAAAGTAGAAACATGAAATCCTTTGAGATGAGGCATATCATTGAAGACCCTGACTCAAAGAAAAAGGCTGAAGAGTGATGAAGAGCGCTCTCCTCCCACACACAACACACACACACACATGCAAACACATATAGATATGTACATCATGCACATCTACACATGAAAAGAAGTAAGACACAAAGCCAAGGAAGAAATATTTTCTTCATAGTCTCCAAAAGGGATAAAGAAGCATTTCATTAGGTAGGTATCTGCTTGTCAAATGTAGTAGTTACAGGGATGACCTGGGAGAAAATGCCAAGGTACTGAAGATTTACTACTTTGGAAAATACGGTAGTCTCCTGGGAGCTAAGAGAAGGGTGGTGTTTAGAGCAGCTCGACCTTAGGAATGAGAAACCTAAATACAGTTAGCCACATTTTGAACAGGAATGCAGATGGCCTGTCAGTGCTATGAGTTTGTACTAAATGAGTTCAGTTTTTATTTCAGATCTCAAAATGGGCTAGATTGAAGGCATTTTCATTCCCTGGGTCTTCAATTTACAAATACCTCAAAAAAGTGGCTTTCTCCATCTGACCAAAACTGCCTTTTGTGTTTATCCACCAACAATTTGCATCACTGAAGCAAAACTTATCAACAATCCAAGCTATGCTTGGTGTGTCCAGAATGTAACTGTGTGAAAGGGACAATTGTTTTCTCTTCAGGACAACTTTCCACTGGCTTTTGAAAAGAAGTCAGTAAAGGTGTAACTACCTCTTGTCCACACTTTACTCTTTACACCAATCAGCCTGCTGGGACAGTTATGTTCTGGAACAGGAAAATACTGCAGTTCTTCCAAGCTCTCTATGAAGCCACTAACAGTGTATGATAAGTGAAACCAACAGTGCTCAAACTCAGAAGAGAAACACCAGGCCAAGAAGAGATTTTGGCAATGGCGAAGTTGTTCTCTTGGAAAAGTTACAATTTCCAAGAAACAAACTGAATGTGATTTAAAGAAAATGGGTGTGTTCTCTAATCTAGACATAAAGGAGGAATTGTGACCAGGATTAAACACCGTGGATGAGGCATGCAGGAACCCACAAGACCATTGCTTCCTTTGGTCTCAGTGAAGGTCCCGGATGATACTCCTGTGCTCTGTTTCCTCCGCTCTTGTGTTCTCTTTGTTTTGATCCACAGCCTGAGTGTCTTAGGACTCACATTGGATACTAGTTTCTAATGTCCAAGAAACATACACGGGATTGGAGGAATGAATAAAATTTTATCTCCTAAACTTTTAAATTGATGTCAGCATCAAGATGTTTTATAAACCATTTATGGTTTGTGCTAAATGACCCAGACATCCCTCACTCTAGGGAAAGTATTTATATTCATTAACTCCTTCACAATCTGGTCCACTTGATCTCCAGACTCTCTTCAGGCAGAGAAACTCATCCTTCTTCCTAGAAGGGATTTATATGTACCTGATTCTCACTAACAGGGCATGACTTGCAGAGTTATATGTTTGTTGGTTTGGTTTCTCTGCCACTACGCCTATTGTGAGTACCTCCCTGAGTTCTGTAACAGCTTATGTGATAGCTCTGGTTCCAGGGCCATCATCTCCAATATATCTTGATAATTATTAAAGATAATATTGTCTAGAACCCAATTTTTTATGCCTCGGGGTCCTTTAGGCAGTACAACAAATTCCACACCTCCATGATCTTGATCTCCTAGTACTAACTTAAGAAATACCCTAGCTTGGTCAATGAAAAGTATTCCCTGTCATTAGCAACTCAGGAAATCCATGATAGTTTCTGCTCTATACAGTTATTTGCCTGAAATCTGCCTATCAGCTACAGCCCTTCATGAAAACCTGGAATTTCTGGGCACCTGGGTCAGGTGATTTTGTTTATGAGCCCAGGTGTGCGTCTTCTGATATTTTAGAAACATCAAAAGTGGGATGAGGAGATAGCAGAGGCAGTAAAGTTCTCACCATGTGAGCATGCGTGAGCATGAGGACCTGAGTCTGGACACCCAGACACTATAAAAGCTGAGCATAGAGGAAAGTGCTGATAACCACTGTACTGAAGAGGCAGAGAGACATACATTCCTGGAACTTGCTGGCCATGAAGAATAACCAATCAGTAAGTTACAGGTTCAGTGAGCAGCTCAGCTTTAAAAAAGGGGATACCAGTATTCTCCTGTGTCTTCCTTTATGTGCACACATGATGATCTACACACACAGACAAACACACACACACACACACACACACACACACACACACACACACACACACATACAAAAAGAGAAGGAAAAATTAGAGAAAGAAAAGGGGAAAACAAAAAAAATTCTTTATATTTTTGATCCAAATTTTTTGATTAATATCAGCATGCTAGGAGATTGATTTGCAAGGTGATCTTTATGTCATAGAATGAGAAAATTAAAACAGAACTAGTCAGGGAAAGAGTGATGTAACAGCTATAGTGAGGAAAAAAATGCCCCAGACAGGAATTTGAGGAGGCCATATTTCCTAGTTTCATAGATGAACACATATCACTGACAATCAAAAGATGGTAGTTACCAAAGGTTACCTGAGCATAGAAGCAGTCACTGGCCCAGGAAAGAAGAGACCCAAGATTGTGAGTTTGGAATATCACTGTGACATCTGACCAACCTCTATCAACTTATTATCACCTCTAGTGTCCTAAAAGTAGGCTCATGGCACAGGATCAAGAACAGGAGAGAAGTAGAAAGTGAAAAGTAAAGTGGGTTGGGGTTTTTGTTTGATTTTTTAAAATTTTTCCATCAAAATGTACTACCTACATAAATAAAAAATTATGTCTTATCTAATATAAACAAAATTTAGATTAAAATACATGATTATTCTCCAAATTGCTTTTTAAAAACAATATAACTCAGAAAACATTCTACATGAGCACATATTTTGTGAGCCAACACTTTCATATTATGAGCTACATAACATTTTGAGATGTGAATAGTCCAATTCATCAATTAGTTCTCAATTCTAAATTCAGAAAATCACAGAAGAATATAGATGTCAGATGTTATCTGCCTAGACATGAACTGAGTCACGAACCTGTATTCCTTCCTGAGTTGACCTTTAGCCTACCACTGAAAAAATCCAATGCCTAAAGCAATGAATCCAAGAAGACTGTGCTTCTGATGAGGAGGCAGGGAGGAGGGAAGGGATCATTTGGATTACAGAGCATAGTGAGGGGTATGTTCAAATTCATGAGTGTTTCTTTTGTATTTTCTTGATGCTTGAAGGTAGGGATGGTTCATCCTTCTAGACACAAAGGAAAGAGTACTTCATATCAGGAGAAAGTATAAAAAGCTTAATACCCAAAAGATTTCTTTATATTATTTGGGAGGTGGGGAGGGTATTTCTATGTAGCCAGGATAGCCTAGAAGTCATTATGTACTGCCATATCTGGGCAGGATTTCCTTTTAAGTTGTGAACAAATTGATGTTATATGATTTGGTGGTTTTAATAGGTATGGCTCCATAGACTCAAATGTCTATAGGGCATGACACTTAGGAGGTATGTACTTGTAGGAGGAAGTACATCACTGTGGAGACAGGCTTTGAAGTTGCTGATGCTCAAGTGATGGCTAATGTGACAGTTTACTTCCTGGTGCCTGTTGATCAAGATACACAACTTTCAGCTCCTTCTGCAGCATCATCTTTGAGTGTATGCTGCCATGTTTCTAGCCATATCGATAATGGCTTTTATAAGAATTGCTGTGATGGTCATGGTGTTTCTTCACAGCAATAAAACCCTAACTAAGACAGATGAGAAAAACCGAGACTATATTTTATTATAAATACAAAACTATGCCTCTGTTCCAGATACCCCAAACCCTAAATTTTCCTTTTAGGTACTTTTAAAGAGCTTATGCACAGCATTTTTTTATTATGAATAAAGTCATATTTTTTATCCATGTATACCCTTGTTCAAGCTCCCTTCCCCCTCTCGCCCTTTCCAGTCACTCTGTCTTCTCCCTCTAAAAGATGAATGTTTTACTAGAAGAAGCGGAAAGAACATAGCATCTTTCTGTTTATCAGCATTCTGCATTAGTAGATACCTGCGGGCTGCTTTGTGTCCAGAAGCTCAGCTGCAGGCTGGGTGCTCTGTGTTGACTATGAGCAGTGAGTGTGTGTTATGAATCACAAGGAGGTAGCAGCTGTCTGTGGCAGGAAACGCAGTCCTTGTTGATGGTAGTTTGTATGTAATTGCCCCCATAAGCTCATAGGGAGTGGTAGTATTAAGAGGTGTGGCTTTGTTAGACCTTGGTAGAGTAAGTGTGTCACTGTGGAGTTGGGTTTTAAGATTTCACATATGCTCAAGTCATGCCTGGTGCCTAAATTCACTTCTAGTTGCCTTTGGCTCAAGATGTACAGTACTCAGCTCCTTGTCCAGCACCATGTTTACTTGCACACCCCCATCTTACACCATAATGATAATGGACTAAACCTCTGAACATGTAAGTCACTACAATTAATTGTTTTCCTTTATAAGATTTACCATCATCATGGTGGATCTTCACAGCAATAGAAACCATAACTAAGACATTGGGTTTTTTTTTTAATCATTTCTCCACACCTTCAACTTTGAGTTTCATTTGTCTCATTTTGTCTCAGGCCACCCTCTGACCAGAAACAACCTAAAAAATGCATCCCCTAGAATAAGAGGGAATGACTGCCAAAAAGGGATGTACAACTTTATTTGAAAATCCAAGGAAGAAAGGAAATGGTTTCAGGAGAGTTTAAAGCAAAAATGAATAGTTTATCAAAAGATACAGTTAAGGTTGAAGGTAAGAAGGTGGAAGGGTAGATGCATTGTCAGAAAGTAAGATGGTGCTGGCATGAAAAGTTTCATCATTTGCAGCAAATTCCTTCTATAGGATCCTGCTTATAATGGTATAAATTTCAAGGAAAGTCAGCACAATCATTTTCACCTTGTCACCCTGTCACTATTGTAAAATCTGCTTCTTGGTGTGTGTATGTGTGTGTGTGTGTGTGTGTGTGTGTGAGAGAGAGAGAGAGAGAGAGAGAGAGAGAGAGAGAGAGAGAGAGAGAACCATGGTAAGGCCAACTGTACTCAGTTATCTACAAAACCAGAGAAGACTTTACCCTACATCCCTAGTAATCAGGTAACTGCTTCCTCCAACCTCAGTTTCAAGTTCTCAAAGCAGTAGGCTGGTCATTCAGCAACAGTAGCTCCTCTGTCCATATTCATAGAAATGAGAAGCATCTTAGACCTATGGGCAGAGGTTCCGGTCTGAGCTTTAATTGAAAGCAGCTTGGGTGAATTTAGAATCTCTTGAGTTCACATTGAATTTGCCTCCTCACAGGTCTGTTTTGAACTATTTTATTAAAGAGAAGACAGTTCATAGTTTGTATCACCTGATGGAAAGATATATTTTTTTAATTGCCTGGGATGTGTAAATGCATCTACTGCTGTCTCATGTTGGCTTGCTTTGGGTGAGTCTATCATGGGCAACCGGGCTTTATTTAATTTGGCATAACTTGCTGTTATTACTGAACAGGATGGAAATCAAGATTTTTATTTTAAAATACCACATTATATTCTGGGAATATCTAAATGTCAGTGAAAAAGAGATGTAGGTGGTGTTAACAATTCAGAAAATCCTTCACATTTTCCTCCTGAGAACTCTGTTCCCACTCATTAACCATTGGTCGTATGAAGAATTCAGATCTTAGATTCCTACAGTGGGGCATCCAAGTTTCATTTAACCCAGCTGTGCAACCTCGGGAATATTGGTCCTCTCTTTGTTCACAAACCAAGTGATACTTACAGCAAAGAGGTGTTAATCTTCATAACGTAATGTGAATCACACATGGCAGGGCATCACCATGTGGTGTCTCTTCTCTATCTTCCCTCATTGGCAGAGTCTCATTAATAAGGCTAACTTTCCAAGACAAACTTTAAATACCTAGTCCTTCTCTTCTTCACACATAAGTTATAGCATTGGAGTGAAAAGGATCTTCCTTTTATTTTACTTTATCTAGTTGATTAAACATTAAAATTAAAGTTAAGTACATTAGTAAAATTTACATACACATTAGAAGCCTCAAAACTTCACACCAGGTAACATAGCTATAAAAAGAAATGAAATTTGGATTTGTAGATTCCTCAGATAAAATTGAGGCTAAGTGTGAACTTGTATAAATAACTTAGCACAAATATGTATTAATATCTGGGAAAGAATAAATACGACACATAGAGAAATGTTATTTAACCATGGGAACTTACTGTCCTGAGGCATTGGTCATGTGATCAGCACACTCTAAAGGCTCTTCTGTCAACACAAAGCCTGCCTTCATCAGAGTTACTATGTGAATTAGACAGAATCACATAACAGCCTAATAGAGAAAATGTCAATCATCCTAACACCAATAAAAATTATAAAATAGGGTGATGGGCTTGAGGGTGACTGAGAATAAGGGTAAAATATGACAGTCGAGTAAGAAAGATTCAGAATGTCCTCTTAAGAGACATGGTACTTGAGTTGAACTTTAGTGGTACAATAGAGGCTGTCTGCTGAGACATTCTGGGCAAGAATAGTTCCAGGATGATAAGAAGACAGTGATACGGTATTGAATTGAGAATGAGTTGAGGGTTGCAGATAGATAAGGCAAGAAAGCATGAGTGAGAAAGACAATTAAGGTTAAGGAATATGGCAAAGGTGTGAAGGACTTTGGAAGTCCTGGTAAAGAAAGATCTTGGAGACAGAGTAATAGATCAGTAGTGGAGTACTTGCCTAGCATGCTTAAAGTCCTATGTCCAAACTTCTGCCTGTTAAAAAGGAAAATTAAGTCAGCTAGATTTTACTCTGAAAAAAAAAAAACTTTAAGTAAATAGATTAATAAATGTATGATTATTGTCATTAATCTCTTCTACTTAAAATGTATTAAACATAATCATAGAAATGTGTAGGAGGAAAATAGTATAAGTGAGATTGATACTATTTTGATTTTAGATACATCCCTAATACATATGGAGAAGTTATGCATAAATGTAAATATTTTAAATTATCTGATGATACCTGTGAAAATGACGCATTTTACTGTCATATTGGGAACACCTCAAAATCACATGAGCAAGAAATCGAGTTCTTCCCCCTTTCTTCCTCTGCTTCCTCCTTTTCCTTCTTTTCTCTCTTCCCTGTACGCAGCCTGTGTGGGTCTGAGGAAACACTTGCCACCCTGTCCAATTACCCTTTCTCTGAATACCTTTGGGAAACATCGACACTGTGGGCCCACCAAAGACATAGCTCTCATTAGTTGATGATTTCTTGAGTGGGATAAATCCCTTTCTACATATTCCTATTACTTAAGGTATAAAAAATCCTCTTTGCAAGATGAATTTTAATTCTCCCATGATCCAGGCAGTGTTTGTGTTCTTTACAATCCAAATCAGCTTCTTTTTCCCTGGCCATTCTTTTTTTTTTTTTTTTTTTTTTTTTTACATTATAAGAAATAAGTTTATTTCTCATGAATTCAATTAAAAAATACTTATTCCTTGTCAGGGCCATTCCATTATACTGTTTCTTTGGAGATAATTAAGTATACATGAAATTATTAACCATTTAAAAACAACATTAAAATTTCTATATTGTATAAAAGAAGGGTATCAACAAGAAGACATCTAGAACCTGCCTATAAAACAAAGAAACAGGAAGTGGGTACACAATTCAGTAGTATAGTACTTGTCTACCATATGCAAGGCTTTGGTTTACCCCTTGGCACTCAACTCACCCATAAAAAGGCACACACTAACAAAATGGATACAAAAACAGAAGCCATCCTTCTGCTGCACACAAGAAACACACCTCAACCACAAAGACAGACACAGGCTCAGAGCGAAGGGTTGGGAAAAGACCCTCCAATCAAATGGCTCCAAGAAACAAGCTGGGGTTGCCATCCAAAATAAGCACTTTCAATGGTGGGTAGTAGAACCTATTGATCAATTCTAACAAAGCACAAGCTGCAAAATGCAAAGTGTACAATGCATCCTTATTTTGAGTATGTTCCTTGATGTTTCAAAACTCAGCTTGTGAAAGAAACCCAGAGACATGACCATGTCTATTAGAGAATGTATCCTTGAAAATGGGACACAAAGTACCTAAGTACCCCAAAGCTTATTTCAACTGCTTGCCCCATAATGATATACATCAAAGACCACAAAGGCACAGAGAATATTAGTTTTGACTTTTGAGCAGGTGTAACACCAGCTCTTCATCCTCTGCTAAGGACAGGCCTGTATCCAAAGGCTCTAGCGTTTCCCACTTGGCCTTCTTTCCATGATGACTTCTTGGTCCTCCATCATCCACTTCTGTGTTACACCTTTTCCTCATTCCTTCTTTCTTCTTGATGTCACTCAGCTTGTGCTTTATATCTTCACTGAGATTCCTCAGAACTTCTATACTTATCTGGATCTGGAAGTGTGCTTGGATCAAATCCACCATCATCTTCATCACTCCAGTCCAGAAAGGCCTCCTCTTCATCTCTAGGCTTTGTTTGTCTTTTGCTGGCTTCCCTTTTGGCCTCTCTTTCTTTTAGCCGTCTTTCCCGATGCTTTGCCTTAATTTTCTTCCTATATTCTTCTTTGTCGAATTTGTCCTCTTCCTGAAGCCTTTCCTTTGCTTTGTCTAAATTGATACCACCAGTGTCATCTTCTTCCTCCTCATCTTTTGTAGCCGATTTCTGAATCTGTGGCCACTGCTGAACCAGCTCTCCTTCATCAGTAAATGTTATTTTCTTATTCACTTTAAAATTTCTCTTTATTACTTTTTTTGCTTCTGCAAATTTAGTTAATTTTTTCTTGACACAGGATTTAGAAGGTTCTTTTTTCAACAAGGCTTCATTCTCTTTCAGCTCCAACCCAAACACATCCCGCCACTTCACTGTGAGGAAATCAGCATCAGGCCCATCTTCCTCCTCCTCATCTCTGTCCAAGAACTGCACACGGGCTTCTTTGCCCTCTTGGGGGGCCTCCTCAGTCGTGAGAACAGATCTGAGAGGAGGCTCTCTAGCTTTGTCCCGTTGCTCTTCCATGTCTTCATCTTCTGTGTCTTCGTCCTGTTCTTCACTATCACCACTGGCCAAGCTGCCTTCTGTGTCTTCTAGTTTTTTTCCATTTCTGTGAAGGATGGACATCTTTTCACTGAAAGAAGCTCGAAATTCTTCTACTTCATCATTGGTGAGGGAGGGGGCCCTGGGCTGAATCTCTTCAGAGTCTTGATTCCATACCAATCCTTTGGTGAGCTGCTTCTCCATTTTCTGAAGAAATCTTACACGTGGTGCCACAGCAAGGCCAAGAGACAGTGCATATTCAGTAATAGGTAACTTGCTCACATTAAATACTTCTTTATCCTTCATAAGATACACTGAACGTATGTAGGAGACAAAACACCTTTGTGCTCTTTCTTTTAAATCTTGATCTTGGGCTAAAACTGCCTCTAATTTTTTCTGAACATCAATAAGTTTTTCTGGATTGATTTTGATCTGCTTCACGGGTGCATTCTTCAGAAGGAGCTGCTGTACCATTCCTTGTTCTTCTGAGGGTAGTAAAATTAATAAAGCTTCTCCACCCTCTTTGTATCTGGCAGTTCTACCAACTCTGTGAATATACATGTTAGCATCCTCTGGACAATCAAACTGAAGAACCCAATTCACAGATGGAAAATCCAATCCCCTGGCTGCAATATCAGTAGCAAAAAGCCCTGCAGCTCTCTTTCGGGCAAATTCATTGTAGACTTCCATTCTTTTCATCTGCTGCTGCCGGCCATAAAGAGCGAGGATAGAGATGCCTGGGCGCAGCCAGCAGAAGGCCCTGTATAGATACTGAACCTCTTTGCAACTGGAGAAAAACACGATACTCTTCTTCTTTAGGTGGCTTCTCAAAAAGGAAAAAAGCACACTGATTTTTTGGTGTAGCTCATAAACTACATAGTTCTGTTCCAGTGTAGCAGGGGTGCTGTATTTTGCTTTTTCATGAACCCAAACGTACTCAGGGTCTTTCAAACGTAAACGTGCAAGGTTCTTTACAGACTTAGTCTGTGTGGCTGAGAAAAGTAAAGTCTGGCGTTTCTTGGGAAGGTTTTCAATAATAGCATTCATGGTGTCAGCAAAGCCCATTTCCAAGATCCTATCTGCTTCATCAAGAACTAACATCTGAAGATTGGTGGCATGAAAACATATTGTTTCATCCATGTGTTGAAGAAGCCGACCTGGTGTGCAAACCAGTATATTTATGTTGTTGATCCTCTCAGCCTCTTGTTTCAAATCCTTTCCACCAATGATGAGACTAGCTGAAAACTCATGATTCTTTCCTACTTTGCGCAGAACCTCAAATGTCTGAGAGGCCAGTTCTCGAGTAGGTGAAATTATCAGAACTCCCACGCTATCTGCTGAAGTCCACTGCAAGCGGTATAAGCGTTCCAGTATTGGAATGAGGAAAGCCAAAGTCTTGCCAGATCCAGTTTTGGCAGCTCCAAGTACATCTTTACCTTGTAAAGCCAACCCTATGGTCTGCTTCTGTATCTCTGTTACCAAGCGGTACTGGGCTTCTTGCAAACCTTTTAATGTTTTTTTTGGACAAAGGAAAATCTGAAAATCTTGTAATTTCATTTACATTTATCTTCTCATACTTCTACATGAGGCGGCTGATCCCCTCCGCTCGACCTGCCTTTCCGGCTTCTTCAGCTGCCTCCTCCGCTCCTTCTTTTGGTTCTGCCTATGGCTGTGTTTTTTCTTCCAGCGATTGAAGCTCCGCACCAGGTCGGGTCGGGTTCCCTGACCCAGAGAATCAACTGTTTTACCCATGATGGCAGCAACCAGGACCCAAGTCGCCCAATGATGAGAGATACGGCTCGCCTGGGCTGCCGTACGGAAGCCACACAACCAGCGTTTCCCTGGCCTTTCATAGAGCTCATCTTTCTTACTTTCTACTCAGTTATTTTTCTACTTGTAACAAATTGGTTTTTTTCCCCAGAAACCATGGCTGCCAAATTAAAACTAGCAACTAGATTTTTAAGACATGAACATGATTTCATACTGTGTTGTGTAGCTTGCTGAGCTGGACACATAGCAAGAGCAACAATCTGTTGCTGAATTTAACTGGTAAAATTTGTAGAACATTATCTTATTGAGCACTTTCAATATTCACAGCTTCATGTTAAGCCTATGATACATATTATCAAAATATAGGTTTGAAACAACCATATGAAACATTAATGGGCTTATTTTTACAAATGATATTATTAAAATCCAATGACATTTAGTAATGTACTCTTGGGAATGTCCAAGTCACAATTTCAATCCTGATCCGACTCTACGATTAGGATTGCTTTCCCTACCATGCCATATTGTCCCATAATTACATTCATTACATCCATGCCTATGATAATGCAATTGTTCAGCATTACAAATAACCACAGATGTCTGCACTTACCTTAATAAACGTGATGAATTTGTGCACTATTTATTGAATTATCATTCCAAGCTGAACATTTGCTCACTTTCTTCCTAAAACCACTATAGCAAAGTTCAGTCACAGCAGACCTGCTCAGCATCAAGGTCACCATGAGACAATAAGAGAAAGGAAAACCCTCCAGGACAGAATTAGAGTAATCATTAAAATCATTAAGAGAAGCATTAGCAGTTTATTCTGAGCCATATCAAGGAGTGTCATATCCTGCAAGCTGAGCAAACAGAGCTGTATCCACTATAATCATATTAGGGATGGTGACGGATTGCACATTTATTGCATTATGCTTTGAGATCATGTACAGCATTTAAGCAAGGGAAGTATTTTTTTTGGAATGATATTAGATTCAAGTTAAATTTAATTTTTGAAAAGCAAACAAATTGCAGTATATCTAAACCACAATTCAAGTGAAATTCACATTGTACCTAACAATATCTTTTCTTTTGAAATTTAAAAATCCAGCCTCCCACTACTCCAGCCTAAAAACTGATTTAATAGCAGCTCTGATGCTCAGCTCTTTAATTTGGTCTTTGCTGACAGCTGATTTCAATTTTTGCCTGTTTATGGAAGTAAATTAAAAGAACACACTCGCTGTGATCCAGTGCTTCATGGTGGAGTGCATTCTATTCAGCTCTAAATCAAAACCCAGACACTTGTCACAAGAACTAATCTTTATGTAAACATGATTGCATTCACAGGGCAGAGTGCAGAGAGGCTGCAAGAAACAAAATGGAAGTATGCCACTTTCCTGGGCACTTCAGGGGTCAATGTCTTTGTTATTGCATTTCCTAAATAATGAGTTTAGAATAATACACAAGGGATGCAGGACCTTCAGCTGGTTGAGTGAGTTTATGCCTATGGAAGCAGAACTGCTTAGGGTGTACATGTGCATATCTAGCACCAAGGCTTAGGATGCCTAGAACAAATGGTACATATAAAAATAGGTCAGTAGCATTAGTCTCATATAACTTACCTCACGTTCAAGGATTTTTTGACAGAATGGATGACTAAGCTGCATGAAAGAAGACTTGATTTTAAGTAAGGATAGAATGACTGGATAGCACATGCTATTTCTAGGCTTTCAGAGAAAGGCAATAAGCTGGGAGTGGTGTGTACATGAAATGTATGAAGTTTAAGCACTTAGGAATGTGAAATGGGAGAATCATGAAGTGAAGACCATTTTTAGCCATAGGTCAAGTTTGGGGCTAGCCTGGAGCATATGTATATTTTTTAAAAGCCTCAATCAAAAGTCAAGCACAAAGCAAATGAATAAAATTAAATATATATTTTTAGGTAGTGCAAATGGAGGTATCTGACTGAATTAGTAAGATGTCTCAGTGTGTGACAATGCCTGTCATCACATTGTCCCAAGGAAGAATGGACTCAACAGACTGACCTCAGGAGTCTACATGTGTGCCATGACATAAGCATGGCTATATGAATCACTCTTGTGCACACACACCTGTATGAAATAAATAAAATGTAACTGTAAACATTAAAATATGACTCATGTTCTTAAACTAGTACATAAATCTTTAAATTAGTCCTGGGTTATAGTGATTCTTTTATACCTGAGACTTTTTATCTTATTAGAATATTTGAAATGACCAAGCCTCTAGGTCATGTGACCATTAATGACTTGCTTCGAAAGTATGGCTAATATCTCTTCTGCCTTCCTCTCTGTCTTATTCCTTCTTTTTTTCTCTTCTCTATCTCCTCTGCATCTGACTGTTTCTGTTGTGAGAGTATTTTGCTGGCTAGGCTTGTCAGCATCTGAATCTTGTGATCTGAACATAAGTTCAAAATATATTCTCAGATATTCATAAAGAAAGACACTAAAACAAATGGCCATCCTTTGGACTCTTCATGACTAACTATAATCCCAGAGCCTGTCTAAGTACTGTGATACTTCACTATACTCATAGTTGTATTTCAGAAAAAGTAGATGAAGTTTGTGCTGTAGACTTGAGATAGGTTCGGTACTCTACCTAATACAGATGTCATACAAATAAAGTACAGACTATTAGCTTCTTCCCCTTAGTTAGCAAAAACAATGATGAGTTACCAGTTTAAAAAGTTAAAATGCCACTACTGAATGTATTAAATGCCTTTCCAAGAACTGAGTCCATGGACTCTATGCAGAAAGAGCAGCATGAGCCGAGGTCCTAAAATAGGGAAGAGGTTCAAACAAGAAGCTCTTGTGTCTGGAGCAGGTATGAGGTGAGAGGTCCAAGTACTGAGAAGATAGTGGTTGTTGTTGGTCAGGCATAGAGTTGGGAAAAGATGTCAGCACTTCTTTTAAGTGCAAGGAGAGTTCATAATGTCAGCCTGATTTCTTTGTGGATAACAGAAAACCAGGCAAGCAATGGAAATAAGGAAAGATACTGCTTGAGTCATTCGAGATGGGGCTAGAAGAATAATTTAGGGTGGTGTGTGACTGGAGAAAGTAAAAGAAATCAAATTGATTTGAGAATCTGCATGTGATATTTATTACACAAGAAAGCAGAGGCAAAAGGTAAATTATAGAGTCTTTATGTGTCAGTTTTAGTCTTTAGGAGTCTCAGCACCAGCTAAAGGACAAAGCATAAGTGGAAGGTTGTCCATGAGAATAATAAATGTTGACAAAAAAAATCAAACATAGAAAACCTATAAGCATATGCAATGGGGAACCAACCTATGCAAAACTACACACAAAGTCTTGACACCCAGTACATTACCAGCTTTATATCTTGTGTGTGTTTTGTGTGTGCCTCTGAGTTTATTGATGAAGAAGTGACTTCTACAAGGTTAAACTCTGTCCTGCCCAAGAACATGCAGATGGGTAATCATAAAATCACTTAAACATAAATGTCAATAAAGGCATGTGTTGTGGTAAAGAAGAAACATGGATTTACTCACTATGCTTCCTTAATTAAGAGAGATTGATGTTGACTGAGAAGTTTCTTGCTTGAGTGCCTGTTGGGATGGTGACATCACTGATTAAAATAAAAAACACTGTAGGAGAAATAGATTGGGGGTTGGAATAAGTGCACAAAAATGGGATGGATTAAATTTGAGTTGCCTTGACATGTTCAAGGGCAGTTATTATCCAGGATAATAATTTTAATAAGATATCAACATTCACCTAATAACGCTAGTTTAATAACATCATCTCACTTTAATTCCCCATACAAATTAGAGCTAGAGACAATTTGTTTCCAGATAAAATAGTTACTAGAAATCAGAGATGTGTTTACATTCTTACATGGTTTAGCTACTTCCAAATGAAACAGCCTAATGTTCTGACTCCAACAGGCTTGTACATATGAATATGATATGATATATTGTTTTCATACATGTATGTACTGACTAAGGTTTAAATCATGATAACCACATTTATCTACTGATATTTGCTATTCCTTTATGGTTAGGAAAAAACACTTAAATATCCTTTGTTCCAGCTTTTAAAAACAAAATTCTTTTTTTTTTTTTTTTTAGGATTTAGAGTAGAGAATTGAAATCAAAATAAAAATCATAGCAAACAAGAATATTTTTTTTAGGATTTTATTCATGCCAAATGAACTAACAAAGCAAAGACCAAGAAAAAACACGATTTTTGTGTAGTATTCTGAGATGGACTCTATTCATAATTTGAGGTAAATTTTGTCACTTCACTGAATTATGAAATCATGATACTGACTGATGACATTTTCATACTGAATTGTGACAACACAATGCATCCATTGTGACGTCACAATGTTTTATTATGCCATTAAAGTGCTGAGTTACTATATTCAAATGCTTCTTTGTGCCACCTCAAAATGACTTTTGATGTGATTTTTCATTAACATCTGTTTTCCATTGTGACATCACAATGCTTTGATATCACAATGCTCCACATGTTATAGTCAAGTCAAATATACTGACTTCATGAATAAAATGTCTCATGTAAAACAAAACCAAAGTCACACAGTTCATAGTGATCACTACATTGACTTTCCTACAACACAGAATGGGCTTCTTAGTTTTTCCTAACTATAACTTATTAACTATTAGTCAATATTTCCCTCATACTTTGGCTCAACAACTGACCTTTTCCTGCCCTCTGGTAGCCACTGCTCTGCTCTCAACTCCTGTAAAGTCAACTTCATTAGGTCCTGTTGCTTTAGGTAACATGGTTTTTGATTTCCTGAATGTAGCCTATTTCACTTACTGTGACGGACTATTCATATTGCCACAAATGACAAGATTTTGTTAACTCTGTAACGAATACCTTTTCCATTGTGTGCAATTATATTTCTTTATTTGTTCCTCAGTCCATAAACAACTATTTTTTTGTCATCTGTAGCTATTGTGAATGGTATAGCAACAAATATCTGGATTCATATAACATATTGATTGCACTTCTTTGCTGTATACACTCAGTAGTGGGATTGATGAATCCTGTAGTAGATTTATTTTTAATTTTGTGAGAAAACGTTATGCTATTTTCCAAAGATCTACATTAATTTACATTCCTTCCAACAGTGTGCAAATATTTTATTATCTCAATCCTCACCAGCAGTTGTTATTGTGAGTCTTTTGATAATGCTCAATCTTGATGGAGGCAGTATCTCTTTGTGGTTTAGGTTTACATTTCCCTGGTGGTTAGAACTATGGAATTTTTTTATGTACTAATTTCTTTATTGGTAATATTTATGTTCCTTTTGAGAAACATCTATTTAGATGTACTCTCACTTATCTCTTGGGTTATTTGGGGTTTGATATTGACTTTATGAATTCCTTATATATTCATAGAAACTGATAAGTTATTTGAAACTCATTTCTTCCATTTTATTGATTGTTTTGTTTGCTATGAGTACATGAAATCTATTGGAATACTTTTAGGTTTGTTTTCTGTACTTTGGGGGCTTTGTTCAGCTTTCTGTTTGCCCGTTCTAGTATCAGGAAGCATTTCCCTGGGCTTATTGGCATTAATCCTTTACCTATTATTTCTTTGGCAAATCTATTTTAGAGTCTTGATGTTACCATAAAACTTTTACAAATATCTTTTAATTTAGATAGTAGCAACATAACATAATCAAAAAGACAAGGATAAGAGCAAGATGGCATTAGAAAACACACTAAGAAGACAACTGCACATGTACTATGTCTCCAGCCCCAAGTTGAATTGTCTATGTTCCATCATTCTCTCCAGGCCGCCTGCCTCTTTGCATAACAGTGCTGTTATCACTGCAGTTTTGTATTTTAGCTTTCTTATGAAACAAATGGCTGATGTATCTTGCTTATAATAGTACAGCCTCCAGATTGTACTATTTTTTTGCACATTATAACTCAGCAGTGAGTTTTATGTCTTACTGTGTTTTCTTACTTATTAACATCCATTTTAGTTTGAAGAGTATTCATGCGATCTATGTAGTAGTAGATACACACACACACACACACACACACACACACACACACCCAAAAAAAACCCTTGTTTTTCCTGGAAATTGCCTTTATCTTTCCAATATTGATTTTTAAAATAGAATTTTTGGTGTGTGTGTGTGTGTGTGTGTGTGTGTGTGTGTGTGTGTGTATGTGAATATAGGTGCTAATTGAGGCCAGAAAAGGGTGTTGGTGTCCCTGAATTTGGAGTTACTGGTTGTTAAGAGCCATCCAGTTTGGGTCCTAGCAACTGAATTGGGTCCCCTAATTTTTTTCTACAGCCATTTCTTTTAGTTTTAAAGACTGGATTAGCTTGTAACTTAACACTCATCTGCTATTTTTCTTTCATCTTTTAACATGGGGAAGATCTCATGACACTCTCTGTTGGCCTAAAAAGTTTATTGTCAATTTTTAGAAAATTGCAAGAATTGAATTATTTTCTTTCCTTAGTGGCCTAGACAATCTTTCATCTTTTACTTTTGAGAACCTAGTTATAAGGTATCTTGTGGTATTCTTGACTGGGTTAAGACTGTTAACCTTTGACATTTCCATACCTGGTTATTTATACTCTCTCTTAGAGTTGGGGAAGTTATCAGTTTAAATATATATATATATACATATATATGTATTTAGTGTATATATATATTTACTAAAATTTCTATTCGCCTTACATTCTTAAGACTTTTGATCTTTTAAATATGCGCTATGTAAACATTGTCCCCAAAGTACCTGACAGCCTTTGCTAGTCCTCATTTTCTTCTTCTTTTGCCTTCAGGTGTACATTTTCAATCATCCTATGTTCGAGATTATTAAGTTTTTTCTCATATTTAATTAATCCTGCACTTGATGAATGGTATCAAATTTTTTTATTTCACTGAGTTTATTCTTTAGTTTAAACATTTTTGCCTTTGTTTTAATTGCTTTAAATGTTTCTGTTAACTATTTATTAGAGTATTGACGCATTTTTCTTAGTCTTCCTCAAACTTGTTGAATTTCCCCCAAGGTAACGGTTTTAAAATGTTCTATCAGATCAGCTGATCTGGGAATAGTCTGGTAGAAGCTGTGGTACCCAAATTTAAGAGACAGGTGGTAGAGATGGTTTCTTGACCATCAAAGTTGATATTAAGATAGAAAACCTAAGTCTTGATGGAGGAAAAGAGAATTACATCTACCTTATTGCTTCTGCTATGGTAGAGCCCAAAGCTGCGCAAAGCTGTATAACACACAATGCTAAGTCACTCACTCCACAAATAGTGGAGGGCCCCTGCATGGACCTTCCCTGGGCCTGTTTTAAGCCTGGAAATAATGTAATGTAGAATGAAACTGAAGTCTTTCCAGCAGTGGCCCTGTTTCTGCCTACTGCTAGGCTGGTCAGAGGCATCATTCATTAGTTCTGAAATGTATACCAGATCTTAAGCTTCACTGAAGTATGCTTCAGTGTGTCTGTCAATGAGTTTTAAAACAAAGGTTTCCTGGTTTATGCCCCAGTGGACAAAGTCTTGCTCTCTAGTCTACTATTCTTAGTTTGTATAGTTGAGTTTGAACTGCTGTCTTTTATATGGAATAATTCTTTCTGTGTCCTGAAAGTAGTACTTCTACTTTCATGGGGCTTCTGGGAGTCAGGGGGCAGGTAACTCAGGCAGATACCTTCTCCTTTTAGTCTTCTTCAGTATAGTATTTTATTTTTGTTATTTCAAAGCAGTTAGTATGATTTCTCACATACTTTTCTTAGTTTCTATGTCAGCAATTTCGTGTATTGACTTCTCAAGTTGACATGTTGTTGAAAAGATGGTCATTGGAGGATTTTTGCTGCCATTTTACTCTGCTTCACCTATCTGTTTGCTCAATTGAACCAGTCTTAGATGTCTGAATATACACTTTTTTGTTTTAATCAGTCATGAGAAACAAGCACAGTAAAATATATTCACAGAAAAATCTGTAATTGTTTCCTATTCCACGGTAGTCTTAGATGCTTAAATTGTTTAAAAAGGTCAGCTTTGGATCTGTTTGGTGTTCTCTCACTCCAACTCAGTTATGAGATATGTTCTTGAAAGAGAAGAATGCTGTGAGTTGATGGGGCTAAAGAAACGTGACAGAAATACATGGGATGAAGGATACATCAGTCTCCAGGAAAGTTATCTCTCCGCCAATTATTGGTTTAGTATAACCTTGGCTAAATACAAGTCTAGAAATCTGAAGCATTCATCTAAAATCATGAAATTTGAAATTTAGATTTAATAAAAGTGTGGCAAATCTCAGGATAGCAATTGCGTAGCGGACATTTGTCAAGGGAAGGCACAAACCAATCCAGCCACCATCTGTATGATAATAGTTTTCTTGCTGTCTTGGAACTATGAAAACTTCAAGCATAGCTTCATTTAACCATCAAGTTTATAAATATTCCTTCTACAAGAAAGGCACAGTGATTTCTTCAAGGGAAAAACTCTCCTAGGGTCACTGTGCTTCCTTCTGACTGAGGGAAACAGTCAAGGATGGGGAGCAGAGGAGTTCTACATAGCAAATGTACCAGGGACCACATGCACCCACATCTTCTGAGTCCTTGTGGCCAAGAGAGCTATATAAAATAAGTTTGTCTCTGTGAAAGAGTTTGCACAGGAGCTACCATATCTGACAGTAACACTTTATCCAATTTTTGAGGTCTTCTCGTGGAGAAATACAGATGCCCCCTTATAAGAACTGCAATTCTACAAACTGGGGAGGTGGGAGGCTAGGGGGGCTGGACCTTAACCAACTTCATTATCTTCCTTGACATTTTGAGTAAACATATCAATCATATCTCAGAAGGGGTTTAGTGCCAACACTTCAAAACACATCTGGTTATGATTCCCACGGGAGATTAGCGTATGCTGTGTCATTATCCTGTCAAGAACTCAGAGGCCTCTTCCTGCATTGGAAGCTGAGTCTGTCTTTATCTGTCTATTTTTTTTCTGACCCTCACCTGCAATTGGAGGCAGTTGTCAGAACAGAGAGTCATCATCACAGACGCCTTCTGTTGGAGGCTGTTCTTCTGTAGTGACTACACATTTTTGAAAGGTAGACCCTCCCCCATAGAACACAAATTAACTTTGGGAATTTAATAATAAGCTACCACTTGGGGTTTTTTTTGGAGGGGGGATATGGGCATGTTATAATTGCTATCATCCAGCCTGTTTGTGAATTACTGGGTTTTTTTTACCTACTTGGCTTTTTCTATGTTTTCTATTAGCAGTTTATCAGCAGCATACCCACAGTATATGGATGCAAGTGATGTCATTTTTAAAGAAAAGGAAGATAACTAACATATACCTTATATTGAGTCTTAGACATAAAGTTATCACATTATCAAGTCAAATTCTCACATTTCTATCTGGTCCACTGTGGGCCATGGGTCATAAATGGAAAAGGATGTGGTTCATTCTTCAGTGTGACTGCTTATGGAGTACTAGAGCTACAGGTACAATAGTAGACGGTGTTGGAAACACAAAGACACACACTGTGCTGATCATTAAATGTGCCCAAGATGGTAAGTGAAATTGGTAAAAATGTCATGTCTACTTGGGAAGCCTATGGGGAGGGAGCCAAATTTGGACTAAACACATAAGGGTCAGATGAAGTTGTGAGTGAATGTGTGCTCTTGTCATGAATGTGGCCATGCCAACAATGCCAATGCCACAGACTCATGGATATGGCAAAGTTTCCCTGGGTTAAGTGAAGGTAATGCCAAAGCCTTCCTCTGGAATGTGTGAGGATGCTAAAAGTGTGTGCAAAAAATGTCAACCTGAGCTTTCTTTTCCAGGATGTTTACAGCCTGAGACTCATCCAGACTGATCCACACTACAGAGACACTCTCCCCCAATACACACACACACACACACACACACACACACACACACACACACACACACACCAAGACTGGCTGTGTCTGCCTCCTAGTTATGCTATACACAATTCACCTTTCTCTTCAACTGAGATGTGTAAAATAAACACACCCAGTTTTTAGGCTGTTGGTCTATTTTCATCAGAAAATACAGTTCACCCAATGACAGTTTTCTGTATGTGTGGTTGTCCTTTTTTTAATTTCCCCATCACCCTAGTCATGTGCCCAGGGCCCAGACACATGACAGAAGCCTGAAGCTTTCCACCTTTTACCACTGAATACAAACAAGTATTACTTGTGCAATTTGCATTTTTCCTCTTTGATGCTGTCATTTTAGTTTGTTTTTATTGTTTTATAGACAGGGCTTCATTGTATATTTCTGGCTGATCTGCAACTTTCTATGTAGAAGGGGCTGACCTGGAACTCACAGTGACCCAGTTGCTTTTGCTTCTTGTCTGCTGGGATTAAAGGTTATGTGCCACCGTTCCTAGCAAAGTGTGTGTGTGTGTGTGTGTGTGTGTGTGTGTGTGTGTGTACCAAATACATGCAGGATCCCACAAAGATCAGAAATGGACATTGGATCTCCTAGAACTGGAGTCCTAGGTAGTTGCCAGCTGCCATGTTGGTTCAGGGTACTGAACATAGGTCCTCTGCAGAGTAATCAATGTTTTTAACTGCTGTACAATTGCTCTGACTTCTGGACTTTTCATCAATCAATCCATTTCTTTTTTTGGCTAAGAGAAGAGCATCGTAGAGACACTAGTTTCCCCATTGCAGAGTTCAGAGGGAAGCTGTTGGTTCTAGACATAGAAAATTAGAGAGTTCCCATAAAGTAAAAACACATTTTCTGTGTTAACTTAGCTTTATTCCAGATTTAATTACTAAAACACACTTCTTAACATCTTACTAGCCAAAATTTTATATTAATGATTATAACATTTAATTAATTACATTAGCTTTAAATTTTAAAAAAATCACACTGTCTCCTACATTTTTAGTAGTTATGTATGATTCCAAATGGGTCTGAAAGTTCTTAGTATGTTATATCCCTCTATGAAAATTAATAAAATGTGTTTCAGAGGGCCATTTTATAAGTCACAACCAAAGGGCCTTCAATATATATTCATTTTTTGAGAAAAAGACATGAAAATGTGACAAAAGCAAATTAGAGTGGAAGGTTTATTTCAGAGGCTACAGGAATATTAATTGTGAACACTGTCAACTATCACGTGGCTATGGTCATGAAAAGTCCAGCTGCCGCATGTTTCCAAGGGGTCATCTTTAAAGTGGCAGAAATCAAACCAATAGAAACTGAAAGACTGAGACCCAAGCCTAGTGTCTCCTCTGTTGAGATTCCCACCTCTGAGACTCAGGTGCTCAAAGCTCGGGGTGGTTGTTCCTTGATGCAATCCGACATCTCTGTACCACCTGACAAGTTCATGTGCCTGCCAAATTAAGTTATTTCCATTTCCTCATTAACAGACAATGTCTTACACGGAAGGCATCAGGCTACACAGAAGAAATCTAACCTGTTGCTCTGTAAGGTGCAAACACTCTTCTTAGCTAAGTAAGTTAATTACAAGGAGGCTCGATCATGTCTCTTATACCGGCATCCAAAAATAAAGTTAATCTCTGGAAGATGAAAGCAGCTGACAGCTTCCTCAGAGCACGAGTTTTCTTTCCACAGAAACTGGGCTGCAAAAACAGGTTCATAGGATTTGATTTTTGGATGGAGACGTTTCACGGTTTAGCCATCACTCTAAAAATGTCTTTGTACTTTTCCCAAAAAGAAAAGTAATAAAGTCTGCTCTCACAGTTAAAAAGCCAACGGTGATGTGAAGATCTCTTGAAACCCTGAAAGTCGGAGTGGAAATTGCAAGGCGGACACCTTCCTCCTGGGCCTCACCTTGGTTTTCTGGTTCTGGGGAGCTGGGGAAAGGGGAAAGGCAGTGAGCCAGGCTGCCAAAATCTCCCCCTGCCAAGGACTCTGTAGAAAGTCCTCAGCTCACAGCACCTTTGTGTAACTTAAACGAGCAAGCTTACCCATCTGTTCCCAAAAGCATTGCCAACTGGTTTTCTTAGATTGTATGCACTAAAAAAGATTTTTAGAACACATTTTGTGGATTTAGAATAAAAAAAATAGTTATTTCACTAAAGCTATCTTGGGAGAAATGTAAATAAATAGGAATTATTCTTGGCTTTCTTATCTACTGTTATACTCTATATAGTGTAGACAGTTGTGTGGCAGTGGAATTAGAGAAGGAAAAATGTTAGGATGCAGTAACTAATACTTTATCACTTAATAAAAGAAAACCCTGGTAAAATTGGCCTATATGTAAAAATTTCTAAGTGCTCTAATTTCCCTGGGCTTCAGAATAAGCTTTAAAATAAAGAGAAAATGTTGCTATCTCTTTAAACTATGTTGTTATTCCCTCAAGAAAGGAAAACCTCTTAAAGAACAGTGGAAGCAATGTGATGAGCATCAGATGCCCACAACCTCCATAGAAGAAACCAAGAGTTGCTACTGATAAGAACAAAAAGAGCTGTGGACAATGAAAAACTTGTTTTTGACTTAATTTTATGTGTATGAGTGTATGGTGTCTGCATATATATAAATGGAGGCCCATGGAAGCCAAAAGTGGACATCGGAGTTACAAATGGATGTGAGCCATCCTGTGAGTCTAAGAATCAAACCTGGGACCTATAGAAGATCAACCAGTACTCTTAACCATTGATCCACCTCTCTAGCCTCAAATGATAGACATTTTGAGGGAAAATTTTAGAGATTGGAATTGTTCAGCATAGAGATATCTGGAAATTATAGGCCAACCTGAGATATATTATGACTTACATTTGTGTTAACAGAATAAAAATAAAAGAAGAATAAACAGATTTTACATGCCTTTTTTTTTATAACTTTAATAGAGATTCCTGTGTCTCTTCCTTCCCTTCTTGTTCATTCTATCTCCTCAAGTTACATCTTACTTCCTCCTTCTGTGAATTTTAAGTATCTACTCTGGACCAGGCACAGTGGACATGGGATAAGTTACACGCCTTGGTTAGGGAAGGCTTCATAAGAGCATCATGTTACCTCTTCTATGTGAAACAGCACAAGACACTCACACATTTCTTGAGAGCTCTTCACAAAGACTACTTTGTGATGACCTCAGTCTTGCCTGCACTTTGCTAATGTTTAGGAGAATTCCATTTTGGGCTATAGAATCTTCCAGAAGTCACTAAGTTCAGAATGTCAGGGAGGCTAGTAGGAAAGGGATTTTTTTTTTGGTTTCTTTTTGGGGGGTTCACTGATACCACTTGGGAAAGATTAAGTCTACTTGGCAGGATTTTCTCCCCAAATTGCTACTCTGTTCTTTCATTTCATGATCAAAGAAAGATGCTATTGACTAAGTAGACTGCCAAGTCAGGTGTCAGGAGTCTCTGGTTCTATTTGTAGCAGTTATTGATGAGAAACTTTGAATAAGCTGTTTAACTAGTCTTTATTGAAGCCCCAGTTCTTCAGCCTTCCTGTAACATTTATGTAGCTGTTGTATTACTCAACATTCCCCAGAGACCAAGAAAATAAGATAGAAGCAGAGGGAAGAAAAAGAAAAAAGGCAGAATAGAGAAAAGAGATTTGTTCAGGGATAGTTATCATGTTATAATGGCGGCTGACACACCCTCCCACTCCCATAT
The DNA here is from genome assembly GCA_004025045.1 of Sigmodon hispidus. Classification (NCBI taxonomy): domain Eukaryota; kingdom Metazoa; phylum Chordata; class Mammalia; order Rodentia; family Cricetidae; genus Sigmodon; species Sigmodon hispidus. The sequence goes on along the minus strand of PVIH01008415.1, from coordinate 22,662 downwards.
GCTCCCTGCAAAAACATGCAACCAGAAGAGTGAGGGATGTGTTTCATTTCAAGTTCAAAGGCTTGAGAACCAAAGAAATCCCGTGGTGTAACTTAAGGCCCAAGGCTGGATGCTTGAGAACAAGGAATGCCTGAAGGAACACAAGAAGGTGGATGTCTGAGGAGAGAGAGAGAGAGAGAGAGAGAGAGAGAGAGAGAGAGAGAGAGAGAGAGAGAGCATTGACAGGGGCTGGAGAGATGGCTCAGCAGTTAACAGCACTGGCTGCTCTTTTAGAAGTCATGGTTCAATTCTCAATACAAAATCTGTGACTCCAGTTTCAGGGGCTCCAACACTTTGGTCAATATAGGCATCTGACATGCATACATGCATGTATGCATAGGTATATATGCAAATAAAACACCTATATACATGAATTGAATAAATAAAATCAAATAACTTTTAAAAAAGGAGATTGACAGAGACATTTTTCAAAATGGGCCTCAGAACCCAGTTTTGCAATCAAGTGGGTCTTAGTGTTAGTATCTAGACAAGATTTTAAGAGTCAGTAAGCATCTTTAGAAATAATGTACAAATATTAGAATAACTACACTGGGCACAGCAAATAAAGGTGCATACCACCAAGCCTGATGACGTTCGATTCCCAGGAAGGTAGGAAAGGACTCCCCCAACCTATCTCTGACCAAGTGGCACCTTTGCACCTCTCCACCGCTGAAATCACACAAAACAAATGACTACAATAAAATTAAAAAAATTAAAAACAGGGTAATTCCATTGCATCATCTGTTGATGCTTGCAGCCCAGTTTTATCTCTTCAATAGCTTCAACGATCTCCGCTTCCACTGCTTCACTATGGCCTCTGCCGCTCTATTTTGTGTCATATTTCGCCATCTAGTGGCCGATCACAGTATAAAGCAAAACATAAACCCAGATATTCCCTTCTTGGTTACAAACCTGAAGCCTTTGGCTTTGCGGGAATTCTATTTATTTTTGTTATATGATGGTTTTCTCCAAAGAGAATATTTGGTGCCTGAACTCTATAGCTGAAATTTCATATCATGACAGAGCTGGGAAAGTTTCAGTGAATAAAACCAGACAAAAATGATAAATTTTCAACCGCTAATTTTCTCAGCATTTAAAGAAAAATAATCACTTTTCTTGGCATTTCATTTCACTTGAAGTTTTCATGAATTAAAATCCAGCAGTCATTTTCCAATCTAGTCATTCTGCTTGGTTTATTTTTATCATTGTCTTCTAAAAGCAATCTAACTTTCATTGAATTATATCAGTTGATATAGATATTTTCCCATACTTTCCCAGTGAACTCCTTTTAATTTGCATTTCTTGCTTTATGTTTCCTTATCACTAAAAGTCATCTGTGGTTCAGCATGAGACATGACCACACCAATTATTAAAATTTAAATAACGTTCTAGAAACTTCCATTGTTTGTTCTACCTAGAATAAGGTCCCTAAAGGACAGTTTAATGCAATGTTGGTACCACATTTAGTATTCAGCATACAGCAAAAGTCAAACAAATGGACAGTGAAGCCTTTGTACTGGATGGCTTAAGGACAATCTGTGAAGAGCACAGCACATTTAGAGGAAATGTGGGGTGCACGGAAATTTCATTCAGCGGAGTGGCTAAGAGCAGGCTCTACATTCTCATCCTGGCCCTTGGTGGCTATGCGGTCTTTTTTAACTTTTCTAGCTTCTTTAATTTCCCAATCCTTTACCTGTCAAACAAAAACAAAATTTATCCTCTCCATGCAGGGAGACAGTGAGGATTAATGTAGACAACTCACATACAGCTAAGCCACTGTTGATGTAGACCAGACCATAACTAGAAGCAGTTACAAAGATTATGCTGACAACAGGCGAGCAACTTAGACTTTGCCCTTCATTTCTACTTCTGCCTGTGGTGTGTGCTTTTGCCTACTGTGCGATCCTCCCAGGGCCAAACTCTGCAGTAAACATGACAGTCTAGAGAGTATTGGCAATTGGCAGCCATTGGTATTTCCTTTTGACCTGCTCCGTTTCCGACCTGGGCCAGTTCACCCCTCCTTAGGCAACCTGGTGGTCCCCCGCTCCCGGGAGATCACCATATTGATGCTGAACTTAGTGCGGACACCCCATAGGCATAGCCCACTACAGCCCAGAACTGCTGGACTCAAGCGATCCTCCTGTCTCAGCCTCCCCGGTAGCTGGGACAACAGACGTGCGCCACCGTGCCCGGCTGGTATTTCCTTTTAAACAAGAGAGGTGTCTGAAAAAGAGAATAGTTCCAAGTCTTCAGCACTACTCATTCCAATGCTGTTGGTTCTGGCCATGGGAATACTCCATGGCCAGCATGGCCCAGAAGAGAGAAAGAAGATCTATCCTCCAAATATGTTCTCAAAATGGATTGTGTTGGAAGTGGGACTCACATAGAACTACCAGCCACCTGCTTTATGAGAAACTCCTCTGTAAATTATGCAGCAGGCTCTTGTAAGTTGAAAGATACTCCAGAACAATGGGTCACTGCTCCCCACGGTTCCCCATTAGTAACTTTTGACAGATATCTCAACGTTGGGCTTTTATGGAGCACTGAACACCGTGGAGTTTGTTTCATTGATGTCTACCTGGAACAATGTAGTCTTTAGGGTAAATCACAGCACATGTGGAGGTGTATCTTTGATAAGTTGGTGTATCCAGTAATGGTTATTGGACTTCACAGTCCTGAAATAAAGATGGTCCCTCAAACAATATGGTTGTTTGAGTGAGAATAGCCCCAATGGGCTCAAATTAGTGAATGCTTAGTCACCGGAAGTGAAACAATTAGAGAATAAGAAAGTGTGGTTTTTGATGGAAGAAGTGTGGTACTGGGTATGGATTGTAAGGATTCAAAGCCCATGGCATGCCCAGAGTCTCTTTCTCTGCCTTCTACATGAGGATCAGAATACTATGCTGTTAGCTACTGTTCCAATGCCATGCTTGTCTGATTCCCACCTTGATTGCGGACTAGTCTTCTAAAACTATAAGCAAGCCTGTGGTGATTTGTTACATGTTCTAGACTGACTACCAAATAGAGTAGCTCCCACCTTTAACCTGCATGGGATACAGTTGGGTGAGAAGGGTATTTAAGGCGGTGTAGGAAAACAGTAGCGATTGAAAAGTGACCAGGAGTGAGATTGAGGAAGCTGGAGGATAGCTGGGAGAGATTTGACTGTGGTGTTTCCTCTCTCTGATTTCAGCCTTTCCCCCATATCTGGCACTGAGTCTCTCTCATTACAATCGGAATTTGTGCTACACGAGCCACCAAATAAATCTCGCTTGTGTTTTGTTAGACTTGGTTCAGTCATGCTGTCTTTTCATAGCACAGAACAGTAAGATAGCAGCTATCTTCTGGTCCTTCACACCAAGCTGTTTTCAACACAGCATGGCAGGCATTCTATACTCAGAAGTATTTGTGTGTTATTTATTGTAAAAAGGAACGGATCAGTGTACTCTTCATCCTGAATCTCAGATCTATAATTTCCTGGATCAGACTCTCAACTTGTTAAACATGTAAAATGTTGCACAAAATCATGATCAAAACCAAGTAGTTGATTTCCACTGTCATTTGCCTACTTCCTCTGTGAATGGCATTGCAACCACATTGATGTGTATCTCCAAAAATGAATTTCCTTCTTCCTTCTATCTAATCCTTAACTTTTATTTAGCTTTCTCCATCTCTTTCTCCACCATTTGTGAGGATGAATAATGGTACCCTGGGAAAGGTCACCTTGCATGCATATGGCAGAAAGGCTTTATAATGAGCAGAGGGAAGAGATGGAGGAGAGGAGATATAAATTCAAGCCCTAATCCTATTGCCCCTTAGAAAGCTAATTTAGTCATTTACTTCAGTAGTCCAGCTGGATGAGATGACATTTTAGAAACCTGCAGACTATGAACAGTGACAAAATTAAGAAAGTGCAAGGATTCAGATGACATAATTGTTAATGCTGGGAAAGAAAACAACCACATACCAAATACTGACTTTTAATGTGACCAACCTTCATTACTGTTCAACTGGACTTCTTGAAAATCTGAGTAACATTAAGATAACCAATGAGCTGTTCTAGTGAAAACTGAATTTTTTTCTTTTTTTATTATTATCAATAAAGTCACATTTTCTATCTGTGTATAGCTCCCTTCCCTCTCTCATCTCCTCCAGTCACTCTCTTTTCTCCACATCTCCCCATCTCCTCCCCAGCAAGGGCAGGAGGTCTCAAGGTCATAATATGACTTAGTTCAGCATCTACTCCTGGCAGATCCAGCTTTCTCACCCCAACATCAAGACTGAGTCAGATGTTCCTCTAGGGGGAGTGGGATCCAAGGTGCCAGTCCAAGATGTTTCAGATCCCAAGCTGTTCAGGGCTTGTAGATTGCAGCTTGGGCATGCTTTGCTTTTTGCTTTTTTGTGTAGAGTCCACTAATGACTGAATACATCCCCTGCTTACCTTTCTGGGTTTGTGACATCTCTCTCAGGAGGATATTCTCCAAATTCATCCATTTTTCCTGCAAATTTTAGGATATCACTTTTTCTTACTGCTGAGTAGTACTCCATTGTGTAGATGTACCACAGTTTGTTAACCCATTCTTCAGTTGAGAAACATCTAGGTTGTTTCGCGGTTCTTGCTATTTGTATTATTTGTAATTAACTAATAATGCTGCATGAACATAGTTGAGCTAATGCCTTTGGAGTGCAAATGTGCATCTTTAGGGTATACATCCAGAAGTGGTATTGCTGGATCCTTGGGGAGATTGATGACCCAGTTTCTGAGAAACCACCATACTGCATTCCAGAGTGGCTGAACAAGCTTACACACCCACCAGCAATGGAGAAGTGTTCCCTTTGCTCTGCAATCTCTTCAGCATAGGCTATCATCTGTGTCTTTTTTAGCTAATATGACAGGTGTCAGGTGGTATCTCAAAGTTGTTTTTATTTGCATTTCTCTGACGGCTAAAGAAGTTGAGCAATTTTTTCAAGTGCCTTTCAGCCATTTGTAATTCTTCTGCTCAAAATTTTATGATTTTAGAGCAATTAGAAGCAAACTCACATAGAAGGAGTAGAAGGCAGGAAATAATCAAATTTAGAGCTGAAATCAGTACAAGTGAAACAAAAAGAACAATGCAAAGAATCAATGAAACAAAGAGTTGGTTCTTTGAGAAAGTCAACAAGATAGATAAATCCTTATCCAAACTAATTAAAAAGCAGAAAAAGAGTATCCAAATCAACAAATTCAGAAATGAAAAGGGGGACATAAAAACAGATCCCCAGGAAATACAGAGAATTATCAGATCATACTTTGAAAAATCTATACTCCACAAAAAATGGAAAACCTAAAAGAAATGAACAGCTTTTGGACAGGTACCATGTACCAAAATTAAATGAAGAACAGATTAATTACGTAAACAGACCTATAACCCTTAAAGAAATTGAAGCTGTCATTAAAAGCTGCCCAAGAAAAAAAAAAGCCCAGGTTCATATAGTTTGAGTGCATAATTCTACCAAACATTCAAAGAAGATTGCTACCAATACTCCTCAAACTATTTCACACAGTAGAAAAAGAAGGAATATTGCCAAATTCCTTTTATGAGGCCACAATTACCTTAATACCCAAGCCACTCAAAGATACAACAAAGGAGAATTACAGACCAATTTCCCTCATGAATATTGATGCTAAAATTCTCAACAAAATTTTGGCGCACAATATACAACAATATATAAAAAATATCATCCACCATGACCAAGTAGGCTTCATCCCAGAAATGCAGGATGGTTCAACATATGAAAAAGCATACACGTCATTCATCATATAAACAAACTAAAGGAAAATAAAACCACATGATCATATCCTTAGATGTTTAAAAATCCTTTGACAAAATTCAACACTCTTTATGGTAAAAGCTAAGGAGGGATCAGGAATACAGGAAAAATATCTCAATATAATAAAGGCGTTTTACAAGAAGCCAACAGCCAACATCAAATTTACTGGAGAAAAACTCAAAGCAGTCCCACTAAAATCAGGAACTAGACAAGGATGTCCTCTCTCCCCTTATCTATTCAATATAGTTCTCAAAGTTTTAGCTAAAACAATAAGAGAATGAAAGGAGATTAAGGGGATAGAAATTGGAAAAGAAGAAGTGAAACTATCCCTATTTGCAGATGATATGATTGTATACATAAATGACCCACAAAATTCTACCAGGGAAATTCTATGACTGATAAACACCTTCAGGAATATAGCAGGATACAAGTCTAACTCAAAGAAATCAGCAGCCCTTCTATATACTAAAGATAAAAGGGCAGAAAAAGAAATAAGAGAAAGATCACCTTTATAATAGCTGCAAATAGTATTAAATACCTTGGAGTAACTATAACCAAAGAAGTAACAGGTCTACTTGATAAAAAGTTTAAATCTCTGAAGAAAGAAATTGAAGAGGATATCAGAAAATGGAAAAATCTTCCATGTTCCTGGATAGGTAGGATCAACATAGTAAAAATGGCAATTCTACCAAAAGCAATCTACAGATTCAATGCACTGCCCATCAAAATCCCAACACAATATGTAACGGAACTTGAAAGAACAATACTCAATTTCATTTGAAATAACAGGAAAGCCAGAATTGCCAAAGCAATTTTGCTCAACAAAAGAACTTCAGGAGGCATCACCTTCCCCAACTTCAAGTTATACTATAGAGCTACAGTAATAAAACCAGCCTGGTACTGGCCTAAAAACAGACTTGTGGATCAATGGGATCGAATTGAGGATCTGAGCATTAACCCCAAAACCTATGAACACCTGATCTTTGACAAAAAGGCCCAAAATATTCAATGGAAAAAAGATAGTATCTTTAACAAATAGTGTTGGCATAGCTGGTTGGTAGTGTTTAGAAAAATGCAAATAGATCCAAGCCTGTCACCCTGCACAGAACTCAAATCCAAGTGGATCAAAGATCTCAACATAAACCCAGCCACTATGAACTTGATATAAAAGAAAGTGTGAAATACCCTCCAATGAATTGGCACAGGTGACCACTTCCTAAATATAACACCAGTGGCACAGACACTAAGACCAACAATCAATAAGTGGGATCTCCTCAAACTGAGAAGCTTCTGTAAAGCCAAGGACACTGTCAATAGGACAAAATGACAGCCTACAGAATGGGAAAAATTTTCACCAACTCTACAAGTGATAAAGGATTGATCTCTAAATTATATAGAGAATTCAAGACTCTAGAGCCCCAAACCTTGAATAACCCAATTAAAAAATGGTGTTCAGAACTAAAAAGGGAATTCTCAGCAGTAGAATCATGAATGGCTGAAAGGCACTTGAAAAATGCTCAACATCTTTAGCCATCAGAGAAAGGCAAATCCAAACAACTTTGAGATACCACCTGACACTTGTCAGATTGGCTAAGATAAAAGGCATGGATGACAGTCTAGGCTGGAGAGGTTTGTGGAGCAAGGGGAACACTCCTCCATTGTTGCTGGGAGTGTAAGCTTGTTCAGCCACTCTGGAATGCAGTATGGTGATTTCTCAGAAAACTGAGACTCAATCTCTGCAAAGATCCAGCAATACCACTTCTGGATGTAATACCACTAAAGATGCACATTTGCACTCCAAAGGCATTAGCTCAACTATGTTCATACCAGAATTATTCATAATAGCAAGAACCTGGAAACAACCTAGATGGCCCTCAACTGAACAATGAATTAACAAATTGTGGTACATCTACATAATGGATTACTACTCAGCAGTAAAAAAAAAAAAAAAAAAATGATACCCTAAAATTTGCAGGCAAATGGATGAATTTGGAGAATATCCTCCTGAGTGAGTTATCACAAACCCAGAAAGATAAGCAGAGGATGTATTCACTCATTAGTGGACTCTAAACAACAACAACAAAAAAAAAAACTAGAAAAAAAAAAAAGCATGTCTAAGCTGCAAACCACAACCACTGAACAGCTTGGGATCTGAAACACCTTGGACTGACACCTTGGATCCCACTCCCCCTAGAGGAACACCTGACTCAGTCTTGATGTTGGGGTGAGGAAACTGGATCTGCCAGGAGTGGAGGCTGAACTGAGCAATACTGGGACCTTTGGACCTCCTGCCCATGCTGGGGAGGAGATGGGGGATGTGGCGAACAGAGAGTGACCTGAGGGGGTGGGAATGGGAAGGGAGCTTGAACAAGGATATACATGGATGGAAAATGTGAATTTATTCATAATAAAAATTTAACAACAACAACAACAACATAATAATAATAATAATAATAATAACACTTTGAAAGAACAACAACAACAAAAAAGACAGTATCCTTGGCTTTACAGAAGCTTCTAAGTTTCAGGAGGTCCCACTTATTGGTTGTTGCTCTGTGCCACTGGTGTTATATTTAGGAAGTGGTCATCTGTGCCAATTTGTTGGAGGGTATTTCCCACTTTCTTTTCTATCAGGTTTAGTGTGGCTGGGTCTATGCTGAGATCTTTGATCCACTTGGATTTGAGTTCTGTTCAGGGTGACAGGCTTGCATCTATTTGCATTTTTCTACACACTACCAACCAGCTACGCCAACACCATTTGTTAAAAGAAATTATAAAGTGAATATTTTGGCAAATGTCTATTAATGAACAGACGCCAAAATTAAATGTACAAATAGATGACCTTATTATTGAAGGTTTTTTGCACTTTGGGGCTGATGTATTTCACCAGTGTCATGGCATTCAAGTTGGCTCCTTAGGAGGTAAATGTTTAATTTCTGGTAATTGAGTCTTTATCCCAGGTAAAACAGAGTGCAGAATGGATTAAATGTATAGGACCAGAAGGACAGAGAGGAATATTAAAGCTATATGTAGCTAACATTGCTATAAATTTATGAGGACTTGATTTACTAACAACAATAACAATGGAACACACAGGTTAACATTCCTCTAAACACAGAAATAAACCATAAACTAACATATATTTCCAGGACAAATATTAAAAGGCATTATGAGAAACAGTGACAAGGACTTAAATAGTCCAAGAGAATTGTCACCTGAAGCTGAGAAAGAATTGGCTTTGGTGGAAAAGAGATTACAGGGTGAACATGTGGATCATGTGGATCCAGATCTTCATTGCATCCTAGTTATCTTGCCCTTTAAGCATTTTCCTACAGGGATTTTAATGCAAAGGGAAAATATATTGTAATGGATATTTCTACCATATAAACTGACTAAAAGTTCAAAAACATATGTGAAAAAGATTTCTGAATTCATTTTTAAAGGAAAATTAAGACTTTGTCAATTGACTGGAATGGAACCAGCAAAAGTTGTTGTACCTTTAACTAATGAAGAAATTGACCAACTATGGGCAGAAACTGAACCTTGGCAAAGAGCCTGCAGTAATTTTTTGGGCGATATTCACAACAAATGTCCTCAAAGCAAAATAATTCAATTTTTAAATAAAACTAATTGGATTCTTCCTTGTATTGTACAAGATAAACCAATTTCTGAAGTCCCTACATTTTATACCAATTCAAACAAATCAGGAAAGGCAGGTTACAAATCAAAAAATATAAGCAAAGTAGATGAAAGCCCTTATAATCCTGTTCAAAAGTCAGAGTTATATGCTATCATGATGGTATTAATGGATTTTATTGAATCTCTCAACATAGTCACTGACTCTTAATATGCAGAAAGAGTTGTTTTACACATTGAAACTGATGATTTTATTAATGATGAGTTATAATAAAATTCATTATTTGTTGCAAGAAATAATCAGGACTAGAGGTCATTCCTTCTATATAACACATATTTGATCTCATACAGGTCTGCTAGATCCTTTAGCACAAGGTAATGATGAATGTGATAAATTATCAATAGGAAATGTGCTAGAGGCCTCAGAGTTTCATAAAAAAATCATGTCAATAGCAAAGGATTAAAAAAAAAGATTTCTCTATCACTTGGCAACAAACCAAAGTAATTGTAAGAAGATGTCCCCCGTTTCTTTTATAACCAAACTCCATTGCCAGAAGGAAGTAGCCCTAAAGGTATACATAAAAATAAAATCTGGCAGATGGATGTGCTTTATTTTACAGAAATTGGAAAATTAAGATATGTACATCATGCAATAGATATGTTTTCAGGATTTTGATGGGCAACTGCTTTGAGTTCAGAAAAGGCTGATTCTGCTATCATACATTTGCTAGAAGTTATGGACATCATGGGAATACCTTACAAATTAAGACTGACAATGCTCCAGCATATGTCTCTAGTAAAATGAAACAATTTTTTGCTTATTATAATATAAAGCATATTATAGGAATACCACACAATCCTACAGGGCAAGCAGTCATACAGAGTTCAAATCAAACTCTAAAGGATATGCTGCATAAACAGAAAGGAATAACAAATACCCTAGAAATAGACTGCATTGTCCCATCCCATCTTTTTCTTTATACATTTTGCTTTGTGTTACTTTAACATACAATATTTAAACTCTTTACTTGTTTCCTAACTAACAAAGGAACTAAGCTAACAATGAAACACTGGCAGGATATAGACTACATGATGCAGGTTTCACTTTGTGCAAGAAATAACTGGGCATCAAAACCCAAGATTTACAGACCATTGGAAAACAGGTTTCACTATCTAGAATATTAAAGTGAGGGCTAACTACCTTCTGCTATTGAAGTTGTGGAAGGCAAATTGGCTGCTTTAATTTTATAGGGCATAAATCCATTATAAATTGCCTTAGGCCCCAGAGGGAATATTCTGGTTTATTTAACTGAGATGTCTCAGCATCACTAAATTCAGGTAATCACACAATGTCTGCAGCAACAGTATCTGCTCCAACCACAGCTTGTTTCTCCAAGTTGGCCTCATTCTCATGCTGGCTGTCTCCAAGAGGAAACAGTTTGGCTTCCAGAAGTTTCAGGATTATATCCTGTCTGATTAGTGACCCCAGAGAGATGAGAGTTGTTATTTTGCAAAAATTCCAGGAATATTCATAGGATTAGCTCTGTTTCATTTGGCATGAGCCACAGGAATACCCTGAGACTATCTCTGTGTCTTAGAGATGAGATGCTTTTAAGGACTGCTTCTGTGACCAATGAAAAGTCACATCTACCACGTAGGTCATTTGGAGTCAGACTCACTGGAAGAATGTAAAATGATATTTCATGTGATAGAGGTCCCAATAATAAAACAGTGGAGCAATAAACAAAACACAAGACAAAGAATGTTGGAAAGACAAAAAATCTCAGAATTCCTGTAAGAAAGAGATGCTTAAGGTTTTCATAACTTACAAAAGACATTGGATTGCCTGATTTGTAAGATCTTGCCTGACTCTCAACATCCTTTTAATAAGCAGAGCATTGGCCCATGTAGTAGGAAGATCTTGGTAAGCCAGATAGCTTGAGGTCAGTGCAAAATGAACAGGAGGGGAAAGGTAGCTAGAACCTGATCTAAGAACAAAATAAGCATGAGTTTCAGGACTGGCTCAGCTTCAGATCCTTCTCTGGAGGTCTCAGCATGGGGAGGGGCTACTGAAAAAAATATTTTGAGTCCTTTGATAAAACAAAAAATATATAGTCAAATAACCAAGAGGTTTCATGAAACTCATTTATGATGAGAGATCCCTCACTCTGAAGCTATCATTTACTTTTTTGAACATTGCTCCTTGATTAGGAGTTTATGGATCCTCTATTCCTATGATCTTGGGTACCAGGCTTTGAGCATCTTTGCTGTCTTCTAATGACACTCGATGTTAAGCAGGTGTTTTGGTATATGGTGTTTCTCAGGTTAGTCTTTGCACTGTAATATGCATCTTTGATAGAAGGCATACTAGTTAAATCTAAGCTGGAATTTACAGCTTCTTCACAACAGTTACAAGAAAAAATGGGTAGCCCTTCCTTCACTACCAACCATCTCTTTTCATACAGCGACTAGAAGGCCTCCTTCAAGCAAAAAAGGGCTGTTTTCAGAAAAGGATGCCCAGAAAGAAGGGAGATGGAGTGGGTCTCATAGATGCTGGTTCTATGGAATGTAAGTGCCCTGCCAGAGGTGAGGACTGTAAGCAACTGTAATAAAGAATTTAGTGAGTTATCGCAGATTTATCTATGGTGTCTTTTAGCTCAGATGACCAAGCAATGGGAGTTCCTGAAGTGAGTAAGATTCTTTCTTTCCCAAAGGAATGTAGCTTGCCAAAATGGAGACAGAAAGAGCTCTTTTCCAAAAGAGGAATCTCATTAGTTGAGGATGTTTATTATTGATAAGCATTACTATGGAATTGTAGGTGGTTTTGACTGATAAACTATTATTATGTCTAAGAATTGTGTCTGAGTCCCTAAGTCTATGTGAATGCATATGACTGTGGAATGCTTGGGTGTAGTGTTGGTACCTTCTACACAGAGTAAAGGGTGAGTAAAACTTGACTTCTCAGAGCTAAAGGCAGAGCACCATCAGCCAAAGTAGCTTGATTTATTCCACACTGCACAATAATGTTGGTACTGGGCAGTACAATATTGTGACGTCAGGATATGAGGCAAAGAGAGAGGAACAGAAATGAAACATTGTTTCTTCAGCTTAAGCTTTAGTTATTAAAATTTAGGGTTAGGAATGTTCATTACCAATGGAGGTGATGCTCACCAGCTTTGCCTAGAATAACTGTGGCTTTGGTTTCTTTTATAAGCATCTCACTTGTGTTACATTATATTCACAACAGAAGACAATGATGCTGCCCTTTTGAGTGTATGCTCTGAGCTGAAAAGAGGACAATCTAATTGATATAATTATTAAAGTAGTACTGCTTAATATTATTTGAACGTTTTTCATATGGAAAGTCCTGTTCCATATTTGGTGCTGATTTTCACATAATCTTTATTAACTTCTCCAGAAAATGTGTTATCACTATCATCAATCCTGTTTTGTAGATAAGAGAACAATGTGCTTTGATATCCATTCCAAGCTCAAACACCAAGTAAATGATAAGGTTTGGGTGTGGATTCAAGCAGTATGGAAGCTTAAAACTAATCACATCTCTATAAACACATGTGGTTGGCAGCCTTTGGGATATTCATGATAAACGCCTCTCCCTACCATTAAAATCTTGCCACCTCTTTCTCTTATAGGTAGTTGGCCCTATAATTGCTTAGAAACAGAATAGTGGAAAAAAATGATGCCAAGTTGTTTCAAAGATTAGGTTATAAGACTGGTTTCCATCATGTTCTTCCCACCCCATCCCTCTGTCTCCATCTCACTCTTGTTTTCAAAAAAGCCAGATGTTTTGCTGTGCACTGCACAATGGAGATGCTGTAATTTTCTTTTTAGTTCTTGAGTAGTTGTAAATCAAGTTTTCAACCTGCAAGCCCAAGAACATGTAATACTGGGATTCTCAAGAATATTTAGCAAGCTTCAAAGGAGTCTAGCTATCTGGTGTAGTAGCATGAATTTGTGTTGTAAGAAAAGAAGACTCTGAGTCAAATATTGGGGGAAGGCTAAAGTATCAGAGAGAGGAAGCACCACAGTCAATTCTCACCCAGCTGTCTTGCAACTTCCTCAGCCTCACTCCTGGTCTCTTCTGCCTGTCGCTTCTGTTGGTAGCTTCTTCTTCGGCTGGGTTTCTACAAGCTCTTCTATACCCTATCCCATCCAGACTAGCATTAAAGGTGTATAGACATGAACTCAGAAAAATAGAAGTTCTGTCTCTGGAGTTACAGGATTAAGGGTGTAGGTCACCACTCCCAGCTTTGTCTATGCTGGGATTAAAGGTGTGTGTGATGGACTCTCAGCTGTTTATCCTTGTATGCAAGGATCAAGAATTTCCTGAGCTCTTTGCCTAGGATTTGACTGTGTGATGCCACTGACATTTCAGGATTTATTAAATATCTAACAAATATACACATATTTCCTCTTGTGTCAAAAATAAAGAAGAAAGTTATAACTAACATAGGAAAAAACATACACACTAGGAACAATAATTACATACAATAACATAAAGCAATAATTAAATGAGAAATGTCCCGCTCATTAAAAATTGACATATTCAAAGAAAATATTCCATTATTTATCCAATTTAGTGATTCCAAAGGATTGTACCTAATCCACTTTGTATCTAACTTGTATTACTAACTAAAAACTATATTTTAATATCTCTTAAACTTACTTTAACTTTTAAATGAGTTTCTTTTCTAAAACTGTCACTAGATAACTATAACTATTAACTATCTCATCTTCAAATTCCTCAGAGACCCAAGAAGGAAATAATATTAAGCAAATAGCAACTTCCAAAAATGTAAAAAATGAAACAGCTGGCTGTCTGGACAGTCATCCAAATATTTTGTATTGTTGATGCGTCTGTCTTTGGCCTTTGCTAAGACAGACTTCTCTGGGCAGCAGGATATTCCCAAAGTTCTTTCTACCTTGTCTTAGCAAAGTTCAACAATTCTTTTGTGTATTTCTCCTGCTTGTCCATTTTAAATATCATAATGTCAACAGTCAAGGCTTGCTGGGGGTAGATACAGTGTGACTGCTGCCCCACTACCTTCTCTTCCAGCCTAGACATGTTCACCATAATGGACTGTGTCCTCTCAAACCCTTAAGCAGTAGTAAATCCTTTCTCCCTTATTTTGTGTTCTATTGGGTGTTTATTTTTGTAACAAGGAAGGTAATTAATGTGTACCTGGAGGAATATGTTGTGTGTGTGTTTTTATAAAAAAATTAAAGAAAGACATGGAAATTGTAGAATAAATCTTGCCTAAATTAATGGGCCATAGGATTCGTGTGCTAAAACTGGACTAACTTTGCGATCTGATATTTAAGAGTTATTACAAGGAAATATGGTGGTTTTTTTTAAATGACTTTCTATTATTTTTATATTTATTTAATTTATTATTTGTATTTATCTATTTATGTGTATGCATATTTTGCCTGTAAGTGTGTATGTATGTATGTATGTATGTATGTATGTATGTATGTATGTATATATACTGTGTGCATATCTGGTGCCCAAAGATACAAGAAGAGTCATGCATGTCACGACTCTTATAGTGCTATTGCCTGCTTGTCTGAGGAATTCCCTAGGACTGTTCCTAAAGGGTGATTGTATCATTACACATTAGCCTGATTTAGCCTGTGTGCAATGGCTTTCAATGACTACTTTGGAGGCTTTTATTTTGCATTATTTGTAAGATAAACACGCAAGTTTTCACTTGGTACATAATGCAATATGAACAATCACTTAGTGTCTGCTCATTTCGAATCCATCACATCAGATTTATAGCATGAGCATAGGATGACTCATCTTCTCTCCTTGTCTTTCTGGTAGTATTCAGGATCATAAACTCCTGGAAAATAACTTCATGGAGGGATGCAGCCAGGTCCTCTTCAGCCAGACCCTCCTCAGCCAGGTCCTCAGTAACTCACATGGCCATGATTTTTGGCTCCTTGTGGATACCAATAAGAGTCTATAAAATTTTATAGCATAAATGGTTGTGCTAAAACTTTCTCCACATTATGCCAGAGACCACATACAGGATCTCTTACTTTTCTATGGTGCAGAACCTTCACAGCACATGTAGAAATCTGTCAGCTAAACAGAAAGTATAGTATTGTAGGTTATTGTTTAATTCATGAGGAACTTGCCTTCATCCATTTGGAAAAGCAAATCAGGGAAAACAACTGACCCTTATGAGGTTGTCTTTCTTAGTCTTAATATCTCTTCCTATAGAAGCATTACATTAGTGCATATCTTAGCGAATTTCAAGGAAAGGTGAGATCAGCATTTTCTGTCTTGGACATTGCCATTTATTTTAGAAAGAGAAGCATAAAATGGAGGCATGGGAAGTGGGCTTCCATAACACAAATGCTTCTATAGAAAAGAACTTTTCACAGCTGCCTCCATTTACTTTCATAGAATAGAGATGAGAATACAGGATGCATGACCCAAGACTTGGGTCACATTTTGCTCTGTCAGCATACTCAGAAACAACCTCAGCCACAAAGACTTGCTCTTTCTAAACTTGACTCTCTTGGGACAGCATATATCTTTCTATGGTAAGTAATCTACTTCCCAGTTCAATTATATGGCTACATGTGACAGTGTCTTTGTGTCTTAAATATGTCACTTTTCTTTCAAACATAGGTACTCCAGTTTTTGTTACTTTTCTCCTGCTGTGATACAATACTCTAACAAAAGTAACTTGGCAAAGAGAAGGTTTATTGTGGCCCACCATGTTAGGTACCGTCCACCATAGTGGGAAAGTCAAGGTGTCTTGAAACAGCTAGTTGTATTCATCTCTAGTCTAGAAGGTAAGAATAGTAAATGATTTTACTCAGCTCCCTTTCTCCTTTTTATACAGTTCAGGATCTGAGAGTAGGAAATAGTGAGAGGGTCTTTGAACTTTACATAACATGATCAAGAGAATCTCCCATAATCATGCCCAGAGACCTATGTCCTAGCTGATTCTAGATCTCCTCAAACCAACAAACAAGATTAGCTGTTATGGGGACATTGTTCTCATGCTCTCTTCTTTCTGGAAGTGTCTTCCCACATATAAAGTTGTTTGTGTAGTGCTCCCATTGCTCTAGACTCTATTTATGTGCCTCTTCCTAAGGAAGACCTTGCCCTTCCTAGTAGGGCAGCTGAAAAGATGCTCTTTATTATTTTGTAAACTGCATGCCTTACTACTAACTACAATCAAGAACTATCTTTGTGTTTATCTGACACAACTTTTGAGTGTAGAATCCATTGGAGCAGGAGCATAGGCCATATTTTCTACTTCATCCTTGATGCGTAGGAGGGATCTTGGCATGAAGAGGCACTCACACATGTTGCTGGCTGGACTGTGATTCTAATGTTTTGCCTGATCTACAATCATGCTTGCCAACCAATTACCTATTTGCTGCTTGTCTCAGGAAAAAAGATTTTGGTTTAATTGCCCAGGTATCCAAGTTTCTGTTTTCCAATTCCTTACTTTTTAGTTTTCTGTTTCTTGGTATCACTTTAATTTTTTCTGTATTCGCTACTACATTCAGTTCTTCTGTCTGTTCTACATTATCTACTAAGGGCAAGCAAAACACAGCTCAATGTAGAGAGGACACACCATCAGAAGGCAGCTGGACAGATGCTACTTCTTGGCTGTATCTTCAGGTTTATGTTCTCACAGAACTTTTGTGCCGATAAAGAACTCAGCTCCCTTGCTTTTAGACAACTCCACTGGGCATTGTGGCAGATTGTTGCACCAAAGTGCTTTGTTTGTAGTGTGGTGGGACCTCAAAAATGCATTTATTTCTTAAGGGATCCTAAGGCTGGGTGAGCTGAGTATGCGTGAGGGCAGAACTGCAATCAGCCTGGGTCACAGCATTCCAGGCTCTGTCCTGATATATCTTTTGTTTCTACTTTTCAATCTCCTACTTCTCATGCATCTTTTGTCTTAGGCAGTCTTTGAGAACTAGAGCAGGAAACTAGATTGATTATGTGGTTAGTTACTCTCAGATTATATGACCTTTTGTTTTGTTCTTTAATGACAGAGGCTAAGTTGTGAGTAAGTTTGAAAATATAGACTGAGTTATATACTTGGAGATATTCAAGGATCTTTAGAATTTTAATAACAATATGGCATATTAGGAAACAAATGAATAATGTAATGTTTTTTCTACCTAAACATGAAGCACATATTAACTTAAGGAGAAATTGGAATTATTTTACTTAAATATGAACAGGATGATAAAACTTGGAAAATCCTTCTTTTTATATTTGTTTGTTGTGATGAAATTAATATCTAGCTCAACATCTGGTTTTACAAACATTTTTTATTGAACAAAAATGTAATTAGATCTGTTCCCTGATAGCATATGTCAAAATAGAAGCTAGTGATAACAGAGTCTTGATGAGGAAAGCATACATTTTTCTTCTAAATAGCTAGCTGCCTGGAGAAAGAAAAAGTCAGGCTCATTATTTAAAATTCTTTGTGTTTTAGGTTTTGGGTTTCTTCAATTTTTAAAATGATTTGAACAATAGCAAATTATAGTTAATCTTAAAATGTTCAGTATATATTCACACATATACATCTTAAATGTACAATTCATATTATGCACATTATGTATCTGTATATTATATGTATATATGTATATATCTCATCTGGGGTTCTCTGAAAATGCCATGGTCATCAGAGTTAAGATTTGTGTGAGGTTCGGTTTAACATGACTCAGTAGCTGGTGTTACTTTGTACTTTTAGAGTCTGACACTGGGTAGTTTTTAGGCATATTTAAGTACAACACAACTCAAAAAAAATGTTTTGGAGTAGAGAAGAAGTGCATTAAAATTCCACTACTGAACCTATGCCCCAAAGGAGGTTTTGTGGGAATAATATCAAAGCACCACAGAATTTTCAAAAGTTTTCTTAATGATTTAAGTGAATGTCCAAGTTTTAAAAAACAATTCTAGTAGAAAAATAATTACTCAAGCTCTGCTTGTTCTATTTAGGCAGATTTTTTTTTAGCAGTTTTATGAGACAAGGGTGACATTAAGCATAAACTTTATGCTTGATATATTTAATTTTATGAATTTTTTTCTCTCTCTCACACACAAACACACACACATTTTATGATGCCAGTAATACAGTCAAGACTTTAAATATATCACTAGAGTTCATCTTCTCTCTCTTCCTCTTTTTCTGTCTCTTTTCAAAGTTGAATATATATCATTGTATGGCTATATAAAATTATATGAGATATGATATAAAAATATATGAGAATGAACATTGACCACACTTTTAATAACAATCTCTTTAATTCCCACAATGCAATTCTGAACTATTTATTATTATTTCATTGTTTAACAGCTGAGAAAATTGAGGCCCATCTTAGGCAGGTGGGGTTCAGAGCTCTTACCATCCTTGATCACTTCACATTGCTTTGGGCCTCACTTGTTTTGTTCTGATGTAGTTTTTTGTCTCAAGCCAATCAGCTTTCCCTGAGAATTGTAAGTTAGAGTAATGATGGGTATGAAAAGTCAAAGGGCTATTGAAAATATGTATAGCTCTTTGTTAAGGGAGATTTCAGCCAATAGGAACTGTGAAAGGATTTGGTGAGCACTGTTATATCCCTACTGACTTAATTTTAGCTGTTTCAAGGATCCTCACCAGATCTTTGGTCTTCCTGTGGTGGTGTGACTCCATGAAATGCATCACATTCCTCTTTCATATAAGGTACTTCAAATTGTAGTCAATTGTGAATTAAAGTGTTGCTAACATGTAGTGCATTGACTGAATTCTCTAAGCACATGTATGCCACTCAGATCGCAGCATTGAATGTAGTTATCATAAGCCTTTCATTTTGTCTGCCTTGACTGGGAATCTCTCAATTTATCTTCTTTTCAGGCTGTTCTTTTCTTTTCTTTTGCTAAAAAAAAACCAAAAAAAACTTTAGCCCTTACTAAATTCAGGATCTTTTTTAGACTCTGAAAATCATTTATATCAAAGCTTTGGCTCTCCATTTAGTCAAGAAAATTATGGCATGTTCTGAGTAGGGTTCTCTTTCATTTGTTTTGATTTTGGATGAAAATTTATCAGCATATAAATTTCAGAATAAACACCAATTGATATCATGTTAATGTTTGTACATTAGCACTGCCGTGTGGCAATACTCAGCCTAATTTTCAAACTGAATAATGTATTAATTTTTTTCTTGTTAGCAAATAGTATTTTATGCTATATATCACTATATCACCAGATAAACAAAAACAGGGACAAGATGGTCAAAACTGAAAGAGAACATCTGTTTAATAATTGAAGTGAACTCTGTAATTACTGTATCTCTTGAAACTACATGCACAAGTAGAGGAACACAGAATATCCTTTTAGAAATGTCAAAACATTGCAGTTGCATATATTTATAAAACTCCACACTGTTAACCTTATTCTAGTGTCGACATACTGCCTTTGGTTGCATATTATATCCACTGTATGTTTTTCTATACTCTCTTGTTCAGTGTATTACAATTTAATTTGTATATGAAGCACTACCAATATTTTGTTATTAACCTTTTAAAGCTGTGATCCAGGGGGGAAGCGTTGCCTCAAACCTCACTCTCAGTTCAATAAAATAAAGCATGAGTACTCTCTCTCTTTCTCTCCCTCCCTTCCATGCTCCACGTCCCCACATCCCACCCCACCCACTCCCACCCCCACCCCTGCCTCAGTGCAGTAGAAAATCCCATGTACCAGCAGGTGGCAGCAGAAATAAATGATCTAAACAATGCTGGTCCATAGGGATTCCTACTGCTGTAAGGCTATTAGTGAGAGACAAACTCTATTTCACTGCACTGTGCGTATTCACTTGTGAGAGTTACTTTAGGAGATTAGAGTTTTGAAAATATTTCTTTCAAAGGCTGCACCCCTACATACTTCTCATTTCGCTCTGTGCTCCCTGACTGTGAATTGTGGCAGAACATTTAAATTTATTAGTGTCTGAGAGTGAACAAGAATGGAGACTGAGTTTTATTTATCTTTTGCATTGGCTTTCCTTCCTTGGTGCTCTTCTGCCTTAAAGAGCTTTGGAAAGCCTTCTAACAGAAGCAGTTTGAAGATAATTCTTCATCTTTGGCTGGAATGAAAGCTTGGACTTTTTAGATTATAGTAGGCATGCCAGAAAAGAGTGGGAAACACTCAGGGGGTGTAGAGATAATTGATTTGCCAGGATTAAAGAGAGGAACCTTGCAGGTCCTGGGAACAGCAGGCATTGCATCCTTCTCCCTGCAGCATTGGGTGAGGATAGGTACAGAGCAATGATTTAGGATGGGTAGATATCGCCCAGTTGTATCACACCCAGGTTAAGACTAAAGGTGTGGGCTGCTACTATTTAGTAGTTAGCCTTGAACTCACAGAAACACAGAAAGATCTATGTCTCTGGAGTTATGGGATTAAAGGCAAGACACCACTACTGCCTGCCTGGGAGCCTCAAACTCAGATCTGCTGGATTAAAGGCATAGGTCACCATGCCCCTCTTTCTCTAGTGCTGGGATTAAAGGTGTGAGTTACCACTCTCTGATCCTCCTAGATTGACCTTGTGTAGATTTCTTCTCTGATAGTCCAGGCTGGTTTTATTAAATATATAACATATCACCACAAGGAGATATTTCAGACTTCCCAGTTTACATTTCTAGTGCAAGTTATATTCTTTACACAGGCTTAGAGTTTCATTCTGCAGAAACAAAAGGTTGATTAGCAACCTTAGCAGAGCAAAGTCCTTTCTTCATTTGAAGAGTGGGCTATTCTTCAGTTCTTATTTGTGTCCAAGATGTCTCCTTTGGACAAGCAGTTGAGAGTCTGTGGACAGTGACCTTTTTAGTGAGTTCCTTGTAACAAGTGAACAGTGTGTCACATGAGCTTTGCTAGCACATTGTATGTACCTTAACTCTTCCCATTAAAACCTTAGCGCACATGTTAAATTCATTATATACATATTATAATTTTCAGTATAAGACTTTTAAATGCTAAGTCTAAATCTACTTTCTAAACCAAAAATCACAACTGTCCTCTAGGTTTACTTTTAAATAATTTTTATTATATATCTTAATATTTAAAGCAATTTCTAACTTTAGATATATTTTGATTATGGTTATCCCCTCCCAGAAGTATTTCCAGATCCTCTCCCCCTCCTTATCCACCTAACTGTAAGTCCTTTCTCAAAAAAGAAAACACACAAATAAAACAACAAACCAAGAAAATAACAACACCCAACAGAAAAACATAAAATACCATCTGTAACCAAATAACAGCACAGAAAACAAAACAAAACAGTGCTGCCCATATATGTTGATCACCTTCTCCTGAACATGAGGTCTGCCCTGGAATGGTTGATATACTCAGTGTCCCTCTGTTAAAGAAAACTCACTTTTCTCTCCCAGAAGTTTTTTTTTTTTTTCTTCCTTCTTTATTTTGTATTTATCAAAAAAAAAAAAACACAGTAAAAAGAATTTAAAATGTGGAAGAGTTAACAATAACTATACAGAGGATAAGAATGATAAGCATGGCTTATCAAGGGGAGAAATACAAATAAGATTGCTACACCTATATTTTCTTTGTGTTCATCTTTCCCTCTGAATTTTTTTTCCATCCCTGTATATTCTTATTCAAGGTCTCTTCCCCCTCCCAACACATCTGGTCATTTTTTTCCTCTGCAACTCCCCATCCCCTCCCTGGGCAGGGAGCAGACAGTCCTATGGTCCCACTGACCCAGTAATGCTTAGATTAGTTTCCACTTCTGGCCAAATCCAGTTCTTTCCCCCCCTCCCTCAAGAGTGAGTCAGGTGTTCCTCTAGGTGTTTCTGATCCCAAGCTGTTCCGTGGTTGTGGTTTGCCGCTTGGGCATGTTTGGCTTTTTTTCTTGTTTGTTTGTTTAGAGACCACTAGTGAGTGAGTACATCCCCTGCTTATCTCTCTGAGTTTGTGAGACTTCGCTCAGGAGGTTATTCTCCAAATCCATCCATTTGCCTGTGAATTTTAGAATATCATTTTTCCTTACTGCTGAGTAGTATTCCATTGTGTAGATGTACCACAGTTTGTTAATCCATTCTTCAGTTGAGGGACATCTAGGTTGTTTCCAGGTTCTTGCTATTACAAATAATGCTGCTATGAACATAGTTGAGCTAATACC
>PVIH01008414.1:0-91117 GCA_004025045.1 Sigmodon hispidus | reverse complement strand
TAAAATTCACAGGCAAATGGATGGATTTGGAGAATATCCTCCTGAGCGAAGTCTCACAAACTCAGAGAGATAAGCAGGGGATGTACTCACTCACTAGTGGTCTCTAAACAAACAAACAAGAAAAAAAGTCAAACATGCCCAAGCGGCAAACCACAACCACGGAACAGCTTGGGATCAGAAACACCCTGGACTGACCCTTGGATCCCACTCCACCTAGAGGAACATCTGACTCACTCTATAGGGAGGGGGGAAAGAACTGGATTTGGCCAGAAGTGGAGACTGATCTAAGCATTACTGGGTCAGTGGGACCATGGGACTGTCTGCTCCCTGTCCAGGGAGGGGAGGGGAGTTGCAGAGGAAAAAAATGACCCGATGTGTTGGGAGGGGGAAGAGACCTTGAATAAGGATATACAGGGATGAAAAAAAAAATTCAGAGGGAAAGATGAACACAAAGAAAATATAGGTGTAGCAATCTTATTTGTATTTCTTCCCTTGATAAGCCATGCCTATAATTCTTATCCTCTGTATAGTTATTGTTAACTCTTCCACATTTTAAATTCTTTTTACTGTGTTTTTTTTGATAAATACAAAATAAAGAAGGAAGAAAAAAAAAAAAGAAAAAAAAAAGAAAAAAAAAAAAAGAAAAACTTCATGTGGAGTTTGCTTTCCTTGTGGCAAAGTTAGCCACTGGGCAAGAAATTGTTCTTACCTCGACTGCTTGACAGTATGCTGTATAAACTAGACATGCAGAACTCATAGGAAAGTGACCTCTGGAACTTTGACAAAACAAACTGAGATGGTCCTTCAGGTTCCTGCTGCCCAGAGACTGCCAGACATTATGTAGGATGCAGGGAGAAGCAACTGACAAACCATGCCAGGATGGATGAAACAGTCCATCATATTTCTTGTTTCACTAATAAATCTGCCAGAGACTCTAGGTCGGTAAGCTTAAGATAGATGCTCCAATGTTATAAAAAAAAAAAAAAAAAAAAAAAAAAAAAAAAAAAAAAAAAAAAAAAAAAAAAAAAAAAAAACTTTGGGTGACTATCCAGGTAGCCAGATGTCTCTTGTCATTTCTAGAATTTAGAGGTTGCTTACAATGCACTTCCTGTTTACACAGGTAATGTTATCCTTCTGTGTTCTTTGATGGAGTTGAAGATCAGATAGTTATAATTATAGTTTTCCTTAGTTATAATAAAAGGCAAATTAGATACAAAACTTTGTACTCAAAAGGATAAAGTAGATAATAAAATATTTTCTTTAATTTTGCTAAATATAAATAGATTAGATAGTATAACTGTAATTCTTTCTTGACAGCTTTTTTGTTATATTCAATTTTGCTTTAAAACAGAAACTTTCCTGTTTGATTATACAGAAAAAAGTGTTGTGGGACATTTTTCTCTATGCAGTAAATTACCATCGGTTAATAAAAGGCTGGTTTGGCATATGACAAGGCATCTTAGAGGTAGGCGGGAAATAGATAAAGGAAAAGGAAGACCTGCAGGCTGCTGTCCAAGAAAGCAAGATGTAATGAAACACAGGTAAGCCAGGAGCCATGTGGCAAGATATAGATTAATAGAAATGGGTTGAGCTGTAAGAGGTAGCTGATAATGAGCCTAAGCCATAAGCCAAACAATTTGTAATTAACATAAGCCTTTGTGTGATTATTTGGAACTAAACAACTACAGGACTGCAGGTCTGGATATGGGGCCAGACAGGTCAGAAACTTCTTGCTACATGCATGCCTTTAAATACTTAGTTTAACATAGGCATTGAGCTAAGTGAATAGATTTTTCAGAAAGCAAGAAAGATCAAGTACTTATTTTCTGAGCACTTATATTTAAGAAGGAACAATACCCAACACAGTATGAATATGAGTGTAGGGTAACAGCACTGAAAATGTCAACCAAGTCATCTAGTATTTTAGATTAAATGGCAGACCTGACTACAGATTACATTCAAAGATACTACAAATTGTCTCAGAGGATGTTGAAGGAGCAAAGAAAAAGCCAATGAGGGTGAAATGGGTGGAGCAAAATTAGTGTGAGGGAATGTAGAAAAGGCCAAGTAGCTCAGAAGAGACCTTTTAATATGTAGTAAAGGCTATTATGTACAGTTCTATAAATATATGTGTGGAGGCTTTTGTTTAGACAGGTGTTTTTATTACTCTTGATTAGATTGCTAGAAAAGTTCATTATGTGCTTGCAACTGGTTTATTCTAAAGAAAATGACCCATCCACAAACTTTACAAGGAACATTAAAGCCATTTCACGTATTACTTTGACATATTGATCATGACTTTTTTAGTTCTTACTTTAAACATAGTAAACCTTGATTAAAACAAATAAATAAAGCACTTCTGAAACAAGAAAAACATCCATCTCCCATATTTTGCCTCTGCAGTGCCCTCTTTTCTTTCTATTCTCATTGTGGAGAGTTGGGTGTCACCATGTCTTAACTTTTTTTTTTTTTTATATATATATAGTTACAGAATGGTGTTTATTTAAATTAACATTCAAATATCATGACATACTTTTTTTGTGTTCATGCTTATTTAAAATATGCATAAGTGATTTATCTTTTACGTATACAAAAATAACTTTAAGTTTTAACATGAATGAAAATCAATAAAACATATTAAAATTTGTGACCCCTATTTCTTTTCTACTACAATCAAAAAGAAAACCATGGAAAAATCTGATGTAATTGCATTTTCTCCTAAACCAGATTATAATACTTCTCTCCCCCTCATTTCTTCTGTCTTTCCTGGTGTGATAAACCAGTGGCATTATTCAACTCATATAGATTAAGAAGAAGCTTTGTGCTTGGATCAGTACTGCCTAGCACATAGGAGAAAATGAGAAATGGACTATTGATATGCAAAGAAGGGCAGTGGTGCTAGATTAAAGAAAACTGGCATTGTGCCAGTTATTTTCAAGATGGCTTATTAAAAATTATCATTTGTTTAAGGAAAGCAAAGTATTAATGGATTTGCTGATGTGAGCTTATAAAATAATGAAAAATTAAAAAGGGTGAAGACTGAAAGTCATGAGAACAATAATGTTTTAATAAGTTTTCTTTCACCACTCATATTCAGATTATGATCTCTTGCCTCATATTTATTTGAATACTTCTATTATTGTAAGTGGTCCCCAAATGAGCTTTCTCATGAGAAGATAATAAATTAACATTCACAAAATATGTTGAAAAATGCCTATATTTAAACAAAATTAATAAGAAATGATGAAAGGACTAGGCAAATTTGAGAAGTTGAAGTTTCCTTTACAGACACTGGTAGATAAACTTATTTAGTTTCCAAATTACATCAGTGTTAAGCATCATAATGAATGCTTCCAGCTGTATAACAGAGGCTACTGATGACAACTGATAGAAAGCAACGGGGAAAATATAACAGTGTTACCTTTATTTAGTATGTCAAATAAATACTTAAAAGTATGCTTAGTTTTGTGACGCTGATATGCACAGAACATAGTACTGCATAGATTTTACTTAGTTTCTTTGCCTTTGAAGTACACATTTTAACTTAAAATTATTTATGGAATATTTGGATACTCCACATTTATAAGCAGTGACAGTATAATTTTAAACATCTTGCATTACTAAACATAAAACATTTAAAACTTTTGAAAATAAGACAAATATGAGTAAAACCTAATGAGTAATAAATTGTAAGATAAAATAAACATAATGACTTTCTTTTAAATGAAAGAGAAGTAGATTAACTTGACAAAATTTGCAAAGAGTTTCTGATATATAAAGAGGTCTGAAATTGTACTTCATTATAAAAGTAAAAAGACATGTTAAAATACCACATTTTGAATTGTATAAAAAATATCAATAGACAAAAAACTAAAAATATAAAAAATGATGTCCATGATTTAATATAGAATTCAAAAATATAATTAATTAAATTGTTTTTATTAGATTAAGAAAATGTAAATAAATGCCAAAGAATAAAATGTAGTAATTCCTATAAAAAGCTTTTATAACACTTTTATGCCTTAATGTCTTAAGTGTATATAAGTTTTTATTACTCCCAATTATTAATAAACAATAAGTATCGTATTAGGGTGAAGAATAGCATGATACTACTCTTAGCTAAGGAATTATAGACATTTGAGAGCTACTGTGAAGAAAAGCCATTTTGAGGTTTTTTAAAATTGTTGTGGTGTGGGTTGTTTTGTTTATTTGTTTTTATTGTTATTGTTTTCTCATTTAAAAATTTATTTATTTTTTAAGGATAAAACACAATTGGCAAATTCTTAATCAAATTAAACGAAAAACGAAAAACCTACTTCAATAAAACTAGAAGTTGAAAGGCAAACATTGTAACAGATATGAATGAAATTCCAGAAAATCATAAGGACATACATTACAAATTTGTTTCAATAAACTGAAGAATCTGAAAAAAACTGGTGAGTTTTAGATAGAAAAATTAAACCTAAATTCAAGGAATGATTGCAACAAAGGCATACTTTGTAACCTGCTTGAAATGCTAATAAAATACTCCATACTAAAAATAAAAAACAGCAATAACAGAAACAAACACAAGAAAATATAAACTTAGTACAGAATTCTACTATTACTTAAAAAAACTAAGACAAATGTAGTCTTGAGTTTTTACTAACTACACATGTATCTAATAATTTAAAGCACATCTGTTTCTCTATTGCTGTCATTCTAGAGAACATAGTCAAATGGAACCTGAGAAGGAAAAGATTTATTTTGGCATATAATTTGTAATCCATCATGAAAAGAAGTCAGGTCAAGAATCAGGAAGCAGGAACTGAAGCATTGACCATGGGAGCATATTGCTTACTGGCTTGATGTCCAGAGAATCCTCAGCTTGTATTCTTGGACAACTCAGGAACACCTGCCCAGGGGTAGTATCTTCCACAGTGGGCTATGTCCTCCCTCACTAATTATTAGTCAAAGGAAAAATCCCAAGTCAGTGAGTGATTGTCACTGTATTCTAAGTTCATATAATGCTACTTTTCTCTAGTGTTACTTCCAGGAGTCATGTAGACTTTTCATCATAAATCATCCTGTTTATGAATATGTCAAGTTTTATGAATGTTTCAGAAAATGGGAGGTTAAGTAGGAAAACACCAGTGCTTTAAGAAGGCTTTGATTCTACATGTAGGAAAGCATTTTTGGGTATGTGCATCTTAAGCATTTCCAGATATTGACAATATTTGGAACAAAACAGAATAACACTTCCATTGCTTCAATTCTTCTTTGGTATCTGGTATTGTCTGACTTTCCATCAAAGTTATAGAATGTGGAAGAATATGCCACTGAACAGCTTGGGATCAGAAACACCCTGGACTGACTCCTTGGATCCCACTCCCTTTAGAGGAACACCTGACTCACTCTTGAGGGGTGGGGAGAAAGCTGGATCTGCCAGGAATGGAGACTGAACTAAGCAATATTGGGTCAGTGGGACCATGGGACTGTCTGCTGCCTGCCCAGGGAGGGGATGGGGAGTTGTGGAGAAGAAAGAATGACCTGATGTGGCGGGAGGGGGAAGGGACCTTGAATAAAGATATACAAGGATAGAAAGTGTGACTTCTTTGAAGAAAAAAATAAAAATGATTTTGGGATTTTGATGGGAATTGCATTGAATCTGTAGATTGCTTTTGTAAGAGCTTCATTTTTACTATGTTGATCCTACTTATCCAGAAACATGAGAGATATTTCCATTTTATGATATCCTCTTTAATTTTTTTCTTCAGTGTTTTAAAGTTTTTGTCAAATAGATCTGTTATTTCTTTGGTTATAGTTACACCAAGGTATTTAATGCTATTTGCAGCTTCTACAAAGGTGATGTTTCCCTTATCTCTTTTTCAGCCCTTTTATCTTTAGTGTATAGGTGGGCTACTGATTTCTTTGAGTTAATCTTTTATCCTGCTTCATTGCTGAAGGTGTTTATCAGCTGTAGAATTTCCTTGGTAGAATTTTGTGGGTCAGTTTTATATACAATTTTATCATCTGAAAATAGAGATAGTTTTACTTCTTTTCCAATTTGTATAACCTTAACCTCTTTTTGTTCTCTTATTGCTTTAGCTAAAACTTTGAGAACTATATTTAATACATAAGGGGAGAGGGAACAGCCTTGTCTAGTTCCTGATTTTAGTGGGATTGCTTTGACTATTTCTCCATTTAGTCTGATATTGGCCGTCAGTTTCTTGTATATTGCCTTTATTATATTTACATATTTTCCCCTATATTCCTGATCTCTCCAGGACTATTATCAGAAAGGAGTTCTCACTATTTTTCAAGATTCTCCTTTGTCTTTACTTCCAGATGTTGATGGTGCATCTCTTTTGGTTTGCTCATTTATTTTACTCATTTTTTTAAATCTCCAGATTTCCAGAAAAATTTCAGTCATTATTTCTTTTAGTTTTCTTCTAGCCCTGTTCTTTTTTCTGTCCCCATTTTCTACATAGTTTTCTAAGCACTCTCAGCTATGTTAACCTGAGCTCATTCTGGACATGGTTGTTTTTCAGTTCATGAGTTCTTTGCTACCTGATTTCAGCTGTTTAAAAGTTATGTATTTGAACACATTGAGGTGATCTAAAGTGGTCTCTATTACTCAGTCTTTCCCATAAGCAGGACTCTGAATTCATTTTGAATGATTAATCATCATGTTCTCTTCTTCCAAGATCTGGGTCATGTCTCTTTTCTCCCTCTCTCCTTCCCTCCCTTCCTCCCTCTCTCTCCTACCCCATCTCACTCTTACTTTCTTTTTGCTTTGCCAATTCTGGACTATTCTTAATTATTTACTCTTCAAAATTTTCTACTCTTGTATCTGAACTATTTTTTATTTGTGGAACATGCAAAGATGTACAATAAAAGTTATTTCTGTATCTTTCTTAACCTTTGACTTTGAAAATATTTCCATTTATATCAACCCATAAAGATGCATAACTATGTATTCTAAAAATTTTCTTCAGACGTCTTTTTCATTTGTTAATTAATTAAATTTAGAGGCAAAATTTCACTACATAGCCTAGGCTGTTTTTGAACTCATGACCCCCTTACCTCAATTACCCCACACTGCTCCAATTATAGATGTATGTAAATAGATATATATCAGATTTAGCTGTATTCTCTAGATTTTGAATATATAGTTCTAATGGCCTTATTTTTGTTGTGAAAAATTATTTTTTTTTTGTAATTCGTTGCCTAACCCTGAGATCCTTTCAACATACAATACATTTTCTTGCTTATATCTTGACTTTCTTTCTATGTACTTAAAGAGACTGAACATAGATCTAATGTCACACCACTCCAGTATTTAAAGTCTGTGTGGAGTCTATTATCCCTCACTCACAATAGTTTGATCAGTGAGACTTAAAACTTTGAATTCTTAACTCACATTTGATTGAATTTATCTGTAAGAATTTATAATTTTGACATTTTCAATTCATATAGTTGCAGTTGTGCATTTTGGGGTATGTTTATCAGATCCTCTTTTCTCAGTTATAATGTTATTTTTGGCATGAGAATCTTCTAGTTTGACAGTTGCAAAAACAATGCTTTCCTTAACCAAAAACACATCTGTCTATGATCATCTATCTCTATGTTCAGTGTGTGTGTGTGTGTGTGTGTGTGTGTGTGTGTGTGTGTGTGTGTGTGTGTGCCTGTGTGTGTGTGTTTGTATAAGAGAACACCTTGTAGAGGTCAGTTGTCTCATTCTACCACATGGGTTCCACAGACCAAACATTGGTTGTCAGGCCTGATGGCAAGAATCTTTATAGACAATTATGTTGCCTACACTTTTCTGTATTATGTTTCTTGTCAATTTAAAAAAATTACCATGCTTACATATCAGGATACAAAATCAACAGCCCATTCCCTCCAGAGGAACACCTAACCCAGTCTTGACATTAGCATGAGATAATCGGACTTGTCTGGAGTGAATGCTGAGCTGATCCACTTTGGGACTTCTAGCCCTTTTTGGGGAGGGGATGGGGTATGGGGAGTAGGTAGACTGAAGGCTGACCTGAATTGGGGGGGGGAAGGAGGGAAAGGAAGGGGATACATGGGGGGGGAGAGTTTATTTTATAAATCAAAAAAAGCCTCAAAATATAAATGGGGGAAAACATAACAAAAATCAATAATAGTTTTTATGTATGTCAATAATGTACTTGCTGAATAAAAAATCAGGGAAAATACCATTCATAGTAGCCTAAAATATAAAATACTAGAAATAAATCTAACCAAAGAGGTAAAAGACCTCCACAATCCAAACTTTAAGATACCAAAGAAAGAAATTAAGGGAGATCAGAAAATGGAAAGAATTCTCATGATCAAGGATTTCTAGAATTGTAAAAATGGCTAGTGATCTACTGTTGTAACTGTTTCTGACCCAGACTTTCCGGGCCTGTACCAAAGGTTTAGTTTCACTCTCGACCCTATTTTGCCTCAAATAATCACACACAGGCTAATATTATTTTTACACTTCGGGTCTGGGGCATATAATTTGCTAGCTCCTTCATCTGAACTCAAGCCATTTTGTTCAGCTATGCAGTTTGGTACCTTTTCTCAGAGCAGCATTTCCTCTGCATCCCCTAGTAGCTCCGGTGATTTCGGCATCTGTGTCTGGCTTTTGTCTCTGCTCTGAGATGTTCCTGAGTTTTCTTAGCCTGGTAGCCCCGCCCACACTTCCTGTTTGCCTTTGGCCAATCAATTTTTTATTAAACCCATAGGCGGGACAAATATTTACATTACCAGCATAATCCTACTACAATCTACAGATTAGTCAAAATTCTCACAAAATTCTAATATAATCCTTGGAATTAGAAAAGTAACCCAGAAGTTCATATGGAAGCACGAAAAACTCTCAGTAGCTAAGTAGATCCTAATCAGAAAGAACAACGATGTTAAAGATCATAGTACCCATCTCAAGTTATGCTACAGAACCAGACTGACAGAACTATGTGGTCTAGCATAAAACCAATATACTCATAGAATAAAATATATATCTAAGGAACAAACTCACACAGCTATAGTCTCCTAGTTTTAAAGTATGTATTAGAAAAAGACAATCTCTTCAGTAAATGGTGCTGGAAAAACTGGATAGCCAAGAGCAGAATGATGTTAGGTCCATATTTGTCACCATGAATAAAAATGAATTCAAAATGGATTTGAAAAAGCTCTAATATCATTCTTAAAACTTGAGAACTGAGAGGAAAACATGGGCCAAAAAATGAGAGATCTAAGAAGAGATAAGCGCTTTCTAGAAGGACTCCAACTACACAGCAAACAATTCCAGGGATGAGTGAGACAAATCATACTGACAGGCATGAGTAAATATTCTAAAATAAGACCCATTACTATATCATAGCTTTAAAAATTTAGTTTCAAAAGGCATAAAATAAAGTTTTGTAAATAAAGTAATATTTTTAGTTTGTTCAAATCCTTGATGAGTTTGATCTATTTTTTCTTAGAGTCATGTTTCAGTCTGCATGGCTTCTTGATATAATTTAAATGTATTTCTTTCCAACCATCCTAACACTTCCTCACCATCTTGGAGTGATATATTTAACTTCTTTTATTAAGTTGGATTTATGCATTTTATTTGCTCATTATTTTATCTATATTTCAAATGTATAAACTTGTGCAACTATTACAAAAAATATTTAAGTGGTATACTTTCAGAGATTGCTTGTTCTAAATATGTCACAATTTATCTTTACCACCTAGTAATAATTTCTGGCTATAAAATTTGAAATTACTTTTTAAGTGTTTATTATGTCTTATGCTGAACACAAATATTGATTCAAATATTTAAATCAAGTTTACTTATAAATAAAGTTATAGTTTCTTTTTTATTTATTTTTTATGAATAAAGTCATATTTTTTATCCATGTATCACCTTGTTCAGACTCCCTTCCCGCTCCTGCCCCTCCCCGTCACTCACTCTTCTCCCCATCACTTTATGTCCCTCCCTTCCCCCCGAGCAAGGGCAGGAGGTCCCAAGACCTAAGGTCCCTAGGTGGCCAAATTCAGCATCCACTCAAGGCAGATCGGATTTCCTCAGCCCAACATCAAGACTGGCTCAGGTGTTCCTCTGTTGTGAATGGGCTCCAAGGTGCCGGTCCAAGGTATTTCAGATCTCAAGCTGTTCAGTGGTTGTGACATTCTTAGCTTTTTGTTTGAAGTCCACTAATAAGTGAGGCCATTCTCTGCTTATCCTTCTGGGTTTGTGATACATTGCTCAGGAGGATATTCTCCAAAACCATCCATTTTCCTGCAAATTTTAGGATATCATTTTTTCTTACTGCTGAGTAGTAGTACTCCATTGTGTAGATGTACCACAGTTTGTTAATCCATTTTTCAGTTGAGGGACATCTAGGTTGTTTCCACGTTCTTGCTATTACAAATAATGCTGCTATGAACATAGTTGAGCTAATGCCATTGGAGTGCGAATGTGCATCTTTAGAGTATATGCTCAATAGTGGTATTGCTGGATTCTTGAAGAGACTGGTTCCCAGTTTTCTGAGAAACTACCATACTGCATTCCAGAGAGGCTGAACAAGCTTACACTCCCACCAACAATGGAGGAGTGTTCCCCTTGCTCTGCAACCTCTCCAGCATAGTCTGTCATCAGTGTCTTTTATCTTAGCCAATCTGACAGGTGTCAGGTATTATCTCAAAGTTGTTTTGATTTGCATTTCTCTGATGGCTAAAGATGTTTAGTACTTTTTCAAGTGACTTTCAGGCATTTGTAATTTTTCTGCTGATAATTTCCTTTTTAGTTCTGAACCCCACTTTTTAATTGGGATATTCAAAATTTTGTGCTCTAGTTTCTTGAGTTCTGTATATATTAAAGAGATCAGTCCTCTGTCACTTGTAGGGTTGGTGAAAATCTTTTTCCATTCTGTAAGCTGTCATTTTGTCTTATTGACTGTGTCCTTGGCCTTACAGAAGCTTCTCAGTTTTAGGAGGTCCCATTTATTGATTGCTCTTCTTAGTGTCTGTGCTACTGGTGTTATATTTAGGAAGTGATCAGCTGTGTCAATCCGTTGGAGGGTATTTCCCACTTTCTTTTCTATCAAGTTCAGTGTGGCTAGGTTTATGTTGAGGTCTTTGATCCGCTTAGATTTCAGTTTTGTGCAGGGTAACAGGCTTGGATCTATTTGCAGTTTTCTACACACTACAATCCAGCTATGCCAACACCATTTGTTAAAGATACCATCTTTTTTCCATTGAATATTTTGGGCCTTTTTGTCAAAGATCAGCTGTTCAAAGGTGTGTGGGTTAATGACAGGATCTTCAATTCTATTCCATTGATCCACAAGTCTGTTTTTATTCCAGTACCAGGCTGTTTTTATTTCTGTATTATAATAGTATTATATTACAGTATAATTTGAAGTTGGGGATGATGATGCCTCCTGAGGTTCTCTTGGTGAGTAAAACTGTTTTGGCAATCCTGGCTTTCTTTTTTATTCCAAATGAAATTGAGTATTGTTTTCCCAATGTCTGTAAAAAGTTGTGTTGGTATTTTGATATGAAGCACATTGAATATTTTGGGCCTCTTTGTCAAAGATCAGGTGTTCATAGGTTTTTGGGTTAATGTAGGGATTTTCAATTCAATTTCATTTATCCACGGGTCTGTTTTTATGCCAGTACCAGGCTGTTTTTATTACTATAGCTCTATAGTATAACTTGAAGTCAGGGATGGTGATGCCTCCTGAGGTTCTTTTTTTGAGCAAAATTGTTTTGGCAATCCTGGCTTTCCTGTTCAAATGAAATTGAGTATTGTTCTTTCCAGGTCTGTAAAAAATTGTGTTGGGATTTTGATGGGGATTGCATTGAATCTGTAGTTTGCTTTTGGTAGAATTGCCATTTTTACTATGTTGATCCTACCTATCCAGGAACTGGGAATATCTTTCCATTTTCTTATATACTCTTCAATTTCTTTCTTCAGTGATTTAAACTTTTTGTCAAATAGATCTGTTACTTCTTTGGTTATAGTTACTCCTAGGTATTTAATACTCTTTGCAGCTATTATAAAGGGTAATGTTTCCCTTATTTCTTTTTCAGCCCTTTTATCATTAGTGTATAAGAGGCTACTGATTTCTTTGAGTTAATCTTATATCCTGCTTCATTGCTAAAGGTGTTTATCAGCTGTAGGTTTTCCCTGGTAGAATTTTGTGGGTCACTTATTTATACAATTTTATTATCTGAAAATAGAGATAGTTTCACTTCTTCTTTTCCAATTTGTATAACCTTAATCTCCTTTCATTCTCTTATTGCTTTAGCTATAAATTTGAGAACTATATTGAATAGATAAGGGAAGAGAGGACATCTTTGTCCTGTCCCTTATTTTAGTGGGATTGCTTTGACTTTTTCTTCCTTAAGATTGATGTTGGCTGTCAGCTTCTTGGAAATTGCCTTTATTATATTTAGATATTTTCCCTGTATTCCTGATTTGTCCAGTACTTTTATCATGAAGGAGTGTTGGATTTTGTCAAAGGCTTTTTCATCATCTAAGGATATGATCATGTGGTTTTTTTCCTTCAGTTTGTTTATATGATGGATGGCAGTTGTGGTTTTTCATATGTTGAACCATCCCTGCATTTCAGGGATGAAGCCTACTTGATCATGGTGGATGATATTTTTTATATGTTGTTGTATACAAGGTTATAGTTTCTAAACAAACACCATCACTGAATACTTCACAAAAAATGATTTGGAAAAAGACTTATTTAGCAAACTTGATGAATAAACAAATAGAATATTAATGATGAAATATGAAACTGAATCAATAGTGATAAAAATATAATCATAAAGCAATTATTGTTTATTATATGCCACTTCAAATCATCAAGTATATTAACTTATTTACTGTATCAGACCTGTGTGGAAGTGATAATATTAACCTTAGGTTAACATGTAGGAAAAGACACAGAATAGCAACTCATAAAAAATCATATTGCTCTTTTAGAAGAAGAACAGAAATTCTAGCCCAGGTACTTTGTAGTCAGAGTTTACTGGATACCACTTCAGCATCCATAGACACTGAAGTCAATCTAGTTGATCTTTGTTACCATTCCTGAACTGATTATCACTGAAATCACTTGACCTAACTAGAGTTAAAGCAAGAAGAAGAATTGCATAAGAGACAAGATGTGTGCCTGCTCTGATTCAGCTTATGTTCAGAGTGTTTTCTAAACCTCCCTTCTCCCAAGCTTAGAGTGGATCTTTTATTATGACAAATATACCTTGATTTACAGGAATCCATCCCGACCTTAATCTTTTTTAAGAACCTGTAGTTTTTTGTTTTAAATTTATGAACAAAACATCTCAATATTTCTTAATATACTCATTTGAAAAAAGTTGAATACTATTACTCAGGTTTTGTCAATATTTTCAGTGTGATTTGTTGCATTTCTGTGTCATTAATGCATTTTGAAGACTAGCTATAAATTAAGAAAATTCTCATTATTCTGTACTTCAATGAAAGAACCATTTTGCTACTATGATTGGAAATTGTTTTGGCCAAGCATTTAAACAATGAGCTATTCGATTTGGTTTGTCATTAGCATCATTGCTTTGAGACATTTAATAAAAGAATTACACAGATTTTATATCAAATGACTCAATCAGTATACCCATCATATTAAATACTAAGAAATGGGAGGTAACATAGTGAAAAGAGGGCAAATGAGTTCTGATAATGGACTGAGACTCCCCACACAGACCTCAGGATTTTCATTAGCTACCTTGCAATGTTATTGGTTATTGGACAACTGATCAATGGAAAGGCTTAGAATTTCATGACTTTACAAACTTAC
Organism: Sigmodon hispidus; assembly: GCA_004025045.1. Classification (NCBI taxonomy): domain Eukaryota; kingdom Metazoa; phylum Chordata; class Mammalia; order Rodentia; family Cricetidae; genus Sigmodon; species Sigmodon hispidus. The sequence goes on along the minus strand of PVIH01008414.1, from coordinate 77,288 downwards.
TTGTGGGAAAGATGTTGTAGCCTCAAAGACTTTGGTATTTTATGTCATAAATAATGACACTTTATGCATATTTTGGGTCATGGTTCACTTTTGGAAATAGAATTCAGGTGGTTTGTTTATATCCATTAAGGAAAATCAGGAAGTTTACTAAATAAATGTATCCAAGCTAATAGATGAAGGTACAGTAAAGTTAAAATTGTGACCTCTGGAGCAAAAATGAGCTTGCTATGATGACTCTGACAGCCACTCACAGAAGTAAGTTTGAGAGTAGTAAGCTGCAGGGAAAATGATGGCATTGAGTTTGAGTTCAAAAAAGAAAACTGAAGCTTGCTTTCATTAAAACCCTTTCATTTATAAACCAGAAGGTATTTTTCCATAGTTTTGCAAAAGTCCTTTGTATATAAATTGTATATTGCAGCTTTGACTACTGATGACATCAGTGACTTTTGGACAGAAACACTTTTTTTTAAAAAAAAATTATTGGCAGTTTCCTGCCAATAAAACAATCACATTTACTTTAAAGACTATGTTTTTAAAATCCAGAGCATTAGTTATTTTCTCAAAAGTGAGGCAGGAATGTGACCTACCTTACAGCACCTTTTGGTAAGGCTTTTCAAATCTATGTGTATTAAGTCCTGATAACAATGCCTACCCATTGAAATCCTCACTAAATATTGGATATTATTACCTAACTCTTTGGATACCTGAAGCTTTAAGATACTGGGCAATGGGCAGCCTTCTTGGAGAAATGTATAAAACTGTAGGTGAGTCTCCAAACAAGAAGAGACAAGACTTTGGAGGATATTTCTTTCTTAGCACTTTGCTAAGAAACAACAACAGCAGCAGATATTACGGAGCTCTGCTCGGGGTCTGTGCATATTTCAAAGACAGCTTACCATGTGTTGGAAGCTTGGCAGGCAATCAGTTCTAATTCCTTTTATGTCCACTTATTCTCATTTTTCTCCTAACATGCACAAACACCACACCATCAATTTTTCTGAGCTTTCCTCTCACTGTCCACACACACACACACACACACACACACACACACACACACACCTTTGCCTTCAACAAGCACACACATATGCATTCACACTCATTTCATTTTATTTACTTTATCCTCAAAGGATTCACAGAGCAGGCTGAATGCAGCTGCCGCGGTTTCCCTGGTTAAATTTGCAGTTACCCACTGTGTAGAGTTGCTAGGAGAAGATGAATAAGCATGATTACAGCATCACTTGATGGACATACTCTCTCAATAACAACCTGTGGAGCCCTGGATTCTGTCTTCTGTATGGCTCGATGTCTTATTTTTCTCCGTTTGTTATTAATATTGCTGCAATTGTTGGGAGAGCAGGCTATATTTTTAAGTGTCGCTTCTAGATCAATTAAGAGACAAAAGCCTTGGTATTTAAACAGGCACTTTCTTCTCAGGGCGGTGCTACTGGTACCATTTCCTACCATCTGTTTTCATATTACATCCTGCCCTCCTTCAGCTGCAAGAGAGGAATTCAGCTTCTTATGGAGCGCGAAAGTCATTCACGTTTCTCTCGTGCATAATCGAGCTCATAAACTGTAGGAATTCTGATGTGCTTCTGTGCAGGCAACAGTAACAGATGAGCAGCTTGGGGGACAGCCTGAGCAGTCGGTCAGTAGTACAGGAGCAGCTCACATGTGTGGATTGCTCCCTTGAGGTCAGAGCATCTGTTTATGCTGTGGTCCACTTGAGGGGGATGATGTGAGCAGAGGATATGCCTGTCAAAGTCGATAGCAGTTCTGGCAGTGGATTCTCTCAGCTTTGCGCCTGTGAACTGTTTGGATAGATAAGAGATGCTTCTGTGTAATGCTTGAGATTTGTAATGAAATGAGGAATGTGTGTTCTAGCGGCTGAAACTGACTGTAACTGTGTTGTCCTAGGAACATCATCATGGGGTCTACTGATACGAACATCGAAGAACTGGAAAACGCCACTTACAAGTATCTTATTGGAGAACAGACTGAGAAGATGTGGCAACGCCTGAAAGGAATGTGAGTAAGCTCTCTGCTTGGTCTTACATTATGCTCCCTGTCTCAACAATAATCTGACCATTAACATAAATAACTGTGGGTGCTTACATGACTTTGTGATTTAGTGTTACTTTGCAAATTTTTTTCTCTTGAAAGCTAAAATGTGCTCATCTCAGCTAACAACTTGTTGAAAGCAAATAGTTTTTCTGTACCTGTGTGTTTTGTGTAAAGTAACACAGGGCTTTGAGAAATCACATCACTGTTATGCTGCAGGGCTTCTGGTCTCCACTGATCGTGTTATTTGTATTTAGATGTGTGCTTTAGATATGTAGAGAAAGGACTAGCAAAGCAGTTTGCTAGGACCTTCATCACAGAAATAATCTCTCTCAGGTAAAGGGAGCGATAAGATGGAGCCATCTTTCTTAGGAAAACAAAGACAGGATTAATAAAACAATAAACAACTTCACCCTACTTATTCTTTGCTGACTAAACTAATATTTTAATAAGGAAATTATCTATGTGGTAAAATTGTAGAAAAAGCATATCAAATATATTGGAGCTTTTGTTTAAGTTAACTAGTTCAGTTCTTCTAAGTGCAGAAGTGCTTCCAGTGTACTGAGCTCTTAACAATATAGACAGGAATGTGCAATTATGCCAAGCATGTTTTATAATTTCCTGAGTCAACTTTGATTCAAGTGTTATCACCTTGCTCTTTACCCCCACCTCACCCAATATATGTGAGTTCTGGCCAGCGTTTTAGCACAGTACTGTTTGTATACTTGGTTCTAATCATATCACAGTTGTAAAATCTGATCTAACATTTGAATAAAAATATTAATATTTATAGGCCATTGAAATTTCTTAGAGTGTTTGCATATCTCAAAATTAAGTGGAGCATTAGCTTTACAGAGGCAACTGAAGGCTTACAATGCTCCATAGATAACAGCCAGTGTAGGATTCCTGTTTTTGATGCTGTTGCATGTTCAGTGTTTCATAAAAGGCAGTAGATGAGTAAGCTTGATGTCACTGCTTTTATAAAGAAGGAATATATCAAACTTTGTTTTGAAGTCCAAATCTTCTCTACTTTTCTCCTCTTGAACATACTGAATTTTGTCTGTATATTTAAGATATGCTCTCAATGTATATATATTTCCCATTACTTGAAGCAATCCATGGTACTGCAGTGCCCAGTATAAAAAGCCCACCAATAGTGCAAACAGTTATCAGAGAATAACTTTTAAGAAGAAAGCCATATTTACAGGATTTGAATAAAACAGAAAAATCTGTCCCAAATATTCATTGGAGATTTAGAAGGCAGATTCTCTAAAGAAACAAATAATCCTGTCAAAACAGATAGCAGTTCGCAAAATTAATTAGCATAGATGCAAATTAAGCATTAGCAGTCACCAGATGATTTGAGTTCTAACCTAATGAGTAGAGCAACAGCTGCACTGGGAAGCTATAACTGAGACCACAACCTTTTTTAGATTTTTCCTGTACAGGACAGGATGCTTTGTTTGATCTGGGTAAATTATATTTCCATAGTTACTCCAATGCATAAAGATACACAGTTGTGACTTTATGGAAATGTCCTCAAACAATTAGAACATGATTCTGTGTTTACCCAACATTTTAGATGAAAGTTATCTGACTTTTCACTTTATCATTTGATAATCAGTTTCAGAGGACAATGTTGTTCCTCAACAGCAGAGCTTCATGAGCCAACAGAATATATATATATATGTATGTGTGTGTGTGTGTGTGTGTGTGTGTATGCTGTATTATTTTGGAACTTAATGATCTCTAGCCAGTTTGATTTTTAAAAATCATTCTTACTGACTGAAGTGACTCAGTGCTTTTGTACTCAAGCAGGAAGAAATTTGCATTTTGCTTCTACCTTGTACTTTGACTTAAGACATTTTCTGTATTCCCGGCTTGGGCTTGTCAAAGCAAGAAGCTCTAAGTGTTAAATCTGCATGATTAATGACAAGCAAATTGTTTAATTATGGTCTCTGTGTAGTCTGCATTCAGTGCAGTGATGTGCGGGTCTCCCCATTCCCTTGACAAAATGCCTCCCCTCTTTAAAACGCAATACTGATTCAAGCAAAATTTTCTCTCATTAGGATTGCTTCTAGGACTCCACTTTTAAATGTTTGTGATGAAAATCCTGGTACTCGTGATGCTATCAAACAATTTTAGAATGACTTTCTTCTTATTGATTGATATGGCTGTTAGATATTTATTTGGTAATGATTATATTTTATTGCCCCCAACTTTATAAACTTATTGATATCTTTCAGCAGGCTACTTAGTTTTAAGTTAGCTTGTGATATATACATTTTAAGGTTAAATTAAAGTGGAGATGAAAATAGTTTAATATTTATCCATGCAATGTGAAAAACATAAGCCACTACAGATAAATACTTGGAAAGTCTTTCATAGGGATTTTTATATAGTATAATATTTTATACATACATACACACAAATGCACACACAGGCACACACACACACACATACACACACACACACTCTGTATATAGCTCAGCTTGCCCTCAGACTTATGCTTCTTCTGCCTCATTCTCTTTATGTTTGGACGGCAGGCATATATCCCCACACATTTGGATTGTACACTCCTCTGAGTACATAGAAATAATTTTAAAAGCTTGTAACAAGCAAGGAAAACATTGTAAATCAAAATTAAGTGTATATATCTCTAGACCATTTGACTGATTTCTTTCATTAATTTTTTTTAGTGTTTGTGGTGTTCGTGTGGGTGTGTGCAAGTGCGTGAATACATATATTTGTGAATGCATATAAGTGTGTATGCATATGGATACCAGAGGTCAATGTTCTTGTGTTCCTCATTAACTTCTCAGCTCATTATTACTATTATTGAGATAGGATCTATCACTGAACTTGGAGCTTACCAACTGAGCTAGAATAGTTGATGAGCTAGCCCTGGATCCACTTATTTCTGCCTCTCCAATGATAGGACAATATGCAGCAACTATTCACCTGGCTTTTACCCCTGGTGTTGGCAATACTCAAACTTAGGACTTTATGTTAATGTGGCAAACACATTACTAGTAGAACCATCTCCCAACATGCATTCATTAATCTTTTTAAGTCTTTTCACTTTGTATTTGAAAACCACATAAGATTATGTGACTCCCAATCTCTTATTTCATTTGAGACCAAAGATGATACAGTTCCCTATCTTTATTCTCATAAAGACTTCTAAGCCTCATTCTTCTGATTTTTCAGTCAGCATTTTTTTTTTTTACTATTTTCAATTCATTTTGCTACCACTCATCATCTTTGATTGTGAAAATATTAGCCGTAACTGTGACATCAGTTCCTTCATAAACTGTAATTTGAAATCATTATATACTTATCCATAAGTTATCTATAGTTTAGGATTTAGAAACAACTTCCTATTTCTTTTTTTTCTTTAATGTTTTTGAAAATCAATATCAAACTTTATATAAAAAGCTAAACATTCAGAATAGCTAAAAAAAAAACCCATACAATAAGAAAACTTCTCTTTTCTCTAAAATACATGAAACATAAAGAATAAAATCTAAAGCTACTCAATCCAGGTTAGGTTCAGCTGCAGATGAAGAGAGCACAGTAGGTTGCAGCTAATACCCAAAGATGCATTATGTTTACCACATAGTTCTACTAAGAAACCCTTCTACAGTCAAACCAGAAGTTTGTGTGTGTGTGTGTATGCGTGTTTTAAATCACTTTATTTACCCACCATCTTTCAATGAAAATAAATTGGTTTTGTTTAAAGTCCACTAATGAGGGAGTACATCTCATGCTTATCCTTCTGGGTTTGTGATACCTTGCTCAGGAGGATATTCTCCAAAACCATCCATTTTCCGGCAAATTTTAGGATATCATTTTTTCTTACTGCTGAGTAGTACTCCATTGTGTAGATGTACTAGTTTGTTAATCCATTCCTCAGTTGATGGGCTTCTAGGTTGTTTCCAGGTTCTTGCTATTACAAATAATGATCCTATGAACATAGTTGAGCTAATGCTTTTGGGGTGTGAATGAGTGTCTTTAGGGTATATGCCCAATAGTGGTATTGCTAGATCCTTGGGGAGAGTGATTCCTAGATTTCTGAGAAACCTCCATACTGCATTCCAGAGTGGCTGAACACGTTTACAATACCACCAGCAATGGAGGAGTGTTCCCCTTGCTCTACATCCTCTCCAGCATAGGCTGTCACCTGTGTTTTTGATTTTAGCCATTCTAACATGTATAAGGTAGTATCTCAAAGTTGTTTTGATTTGCATTTCTCGGATGACTAAAGATGTTAAACATTTTTCAAGTGCCTTTCTTTCAGCCATTTGTAATTCTTACCCACACACCTATGAACACCTGATTTTTGACAGAAGTCAAAAATATTCAATGGAAAAAAGATAGTATCTTCAACAAATGATGTTGGCATAACTGGATGGCAGTATGTAGAAAAATGCAAATAGATTCAAGCCTATCACACTGCACAATACTCAAATCCAAATGGATCGAAGACCTCAACATAAACCTAGCCACATTGAACTTGATAGAAAAGAAAGCGGAAAATACCCTCCAACACATTGACACAGGTGACCACTTCCTAAATATAACACACAGTAGCACAGACACTAAGAACAACAATCAATAAGTGGAATCTCCTGAAATAGAAGTTTCTGTAAGTCCAAGGACACAGTCATTAAAACAAAATGACAGTCTACAGAATTGGAAAAGATTTTTACCAACCCTAAAAGTGACAGAGGACTGATCTCTAAAATATATAGAGAACTCAAGAAACTAGAGCACAAAGCCCTGAATAACTCAATCAAAAAATAAGGTTCAGACCTATTTCTTATGCTATTTCACCAACAGATTTAATTATTTGTCCAGAAGTTCCATATGATTCTGGAACCTCAGCTGTATCTTACATATTAAGGACAATTATTCACCCATAGGCTTTGCAGAGACAGATAATTTATGGATTCTATTTGAAAAGTTGATTTGAAAGCTTTATAGTCTTTCAATTACTGGCACTTTCTAAAGATTTTGGGAATAATCCTTTTTTAGTGTCTTGGTACTATTAAGTGTCTTTCTCATTCATTGGCACCCACAATTGTGCTATATATAGGTATCATCATTACTGCTGCTTTTCCTAATTAGTGCCAGTGTTCCATGAATTTACTCCAAGAAGTAAAAGCATTTCCAAAAATTTGGTCATGTAAAGTTTTCAGTGAAAATAATATGATGTAGTCAGAGAAATCAACTCAATGTCTAATTACACTCAGTTATTCACCAGAAGTCAATAAGAACTCAAATCCATAAAATCTACAAAAATTAAACACTCACCACTTCATGGGATGTTATTGCTGACTCATTTAGATCAAATGAGTGTAGGATTAGAACAAGCTTTGTTTTCAATAATCATTTCATGTCAGATGGCTGATGTTATTTGTATTGTCAGACGTTTCTCCCATCCTTGCAAATGTCTAGAAATCCAGATGTGGGATTGTGAACATAATGAAACTGAACATCGGGCTAAGCCTCTTCTACATCTCACTTTAGTGATAAATATCAATTATCAGCAGTTAAGGGTGACTTGTAGGGAGGTAGGAAGTGAGTAAGAGTGGAAGAACTCTGTTACTCTTCACTCCCAATTAACTCAGTGGCTGAAGAAGTCTTTCTAAGGTACAGTTTTTCCAGAAAGTTGCCCAGGCCCCATTTGTAAAAATGTAATAGCAGTGTATATTTAAACAAAAGATTGTAACTGGCAGGAGCTATCAGTGCCATATTCCTGAGCTGAAACTATATTTTAAGATAAAGCAGCTTCACAGACAAGAAGAAAGAAGATCCTTCAAATCTCCTACTTAAGCCCATTACAGGTCCTTCTGTTCACACTGTGAGGTTCAGCATCACCCACATGGTCTCTGGGTGCCTGTCTGGTATAAGGAGTTCCTCTTTATGCCTTCCTTTCTGACTCCAACCAGAACTCAGGCTGACTCTAAGAAAGGCTGCTTCTCATACAGACTTTGTTAATTTTAATAAACATCTTGCCTTAGTCGGCCCAGGTTGTTCTTGCTCCCCTGACAGTATAGGGGCATTTTCCACATAGTGACCTCTCATTGTTTCTGCATTTGGTAGATAGCAGAGATCAGGAGAACAAGACCATGTCCTCCAGAACTCAGACTATTCCTTCATCAGGAAGATCATCTGTCCTGCTTCAGCACCAACAGAGACTTTATTGAGAAATACTCCACATCTTTGCTTAACTTTTACTTATACAAAAATTTCTTCCAGACTTTCTGATTTAGGCTGGCTTGGGTTCATAAAATAACCTAAAGTTTATCCATTTCAAAGTCTACCTTTTCTTAGAGACCATGGCTTTTGGGTTCAATTACCAAGTTGACATTACTTGTTTTGTTTTTTGATTCCCAGAATCAGCAAAATATTGATTCTAAATAGAGAATTACAAAATAAGCAGGATTGCTTAATGCCAAGTTGGAGTTGGAGACAAAATTCACTGCTAGAACAGGAATAGAGAAGACAGAAGATAGCAAAGTATGCTTTTCATATATTAGTTGCTAAAACTTGAAAATATAATATATTCACCATCTAATGTGTCTTTATCAATGATTCTAAGAGGTAACTCTTCCAAATTAGCTACCCGTATATCTGGCAAAGCATGAATTTGAACAGAGGTCTTCCTGGCCTAAAAGATTATATTCACTTTTTATTCTAAAACCAACAAGCAACCAAACAAAGGCATTATCAGAATAGTTATTCAGAAACATCACCAGAAAAAGATGTATAAATGTGCTTTATACAGATTTTATGGTAGCTTGACTAGGTTCCACCTCAGGTTCACACATTTCCTAATTTCTAGTGAACATTATTCTACCTAGGAATCAGGATTAAAGTGGCAGATGGGGCTAAGGTTTTCAAATAACTGATTCTCAAACAGGTGTCTGATCCTGGATTGCCCAGGTAAACACTATGTGGTCATAGAACCTTTTGACAATGGAATGGAGACAGAGGAGGAGATCATAGTGGCACAATGGGAAAGGGCTGGCTTGTAAATTCCAGCACTGAAAATGGGCAAAGTAGCCATGTGCCAAGGAACATAGGAACCTCCAGAAGCAGACATAAAGTCTTCTAGATACTTCAGGAGGAATGTAGTCCTGCTGCTGCAGTGAAAACTGATGTCAGGTTTATGACATTTTGAACAGAAGATAATGTAACCTGTATATTTTTTAAGATACTGTTTTTATTATATTTATTATTTGGTGATTTTATGTCATGTACTCCATCAAACTCAGTTATTAGTCCTCTCAGATTTATATCCAGTCTTATGATCGCATTTACAAAAAAGCCCATTCATTCTGCTCATTTACTTACTAGAGGTGATACTAGATTTATGATAAATGTTATAGTAGCAGCAAGAAGCCAAAATGTAACTCTTGTACTAGAAGAAAACTGCTCCATAAATATGACCATTCTTCTTCTTTCCTTTTCTACACTCATGAAAACAGCCATGCCCAGTTGTCCCTTAGGGGTATGAAACAATGTTTTATAATACATTGGAGCAGGACAGTCTTGACTCTTTGCCACTGGATGACTTCCTGTCCTCTGTCATGCCTGACTTACATGCTCAAATCAGTTTCTTGTCATGCTCTAATGTGAGAGCATACACTACATTAAATTTCAAGTGTCATAAAAGAATATTTACATATTTCTTGGGGATTGCTGATAAATGGTTCCGTATCCTTACATTGTTAAGCATGCCACTAGTTAATGGCATCATCAAGTGAATCTCCTTGCAAATTTGTATTTTAGTCATGAGTCTAACTTGGTTTGAAGAAAAATCACCTTGCTATTCTTACTTTAGAGTATAAATTTAAAGTTGTAAATCTCAGTTTGGGGATAACATTTTATTATTTTCTATGGTTTAAATGTTCTTTTGGAAGGATTAAGGTAGTAATCTGTTACTTCTTACACTATCTTTTCTTCTTAGTCAGATGACATAAAATGTTATTAATTTCTCCGAACTTTCATTTTCTTACCTGTAAAACCTAATTATTTTTTTCATCATTCATTTACTCATTCAGTAACTGTCCAGTCACATTCTATGTAAGGTTCATGTTAGACACAGGGGCTTATTTCCAGTAGAGGGAAAAAACAACAGGACAACAAGAAGTTGAATTAAACAAAGCAAGTTAGCCTACAGTAAGAAATAGCCTGTGAAAATGTACCAGAGTTTCCTTAGGAAGGACTTTTGGATGATCATGATCATTTCTTTCAGGGGACTTTTCAAGTGAGACAGAAAAAAAATGACATGCGGTATGTTAGTATGCAGGTAGGTCCAATAAGTGATACTGCCAATCAATCGCTGTTGAAGTCCAGTATCAGGTGGAAGATGGATTTAGATGTCTAGTCAATGGAGAGAAAAATATAAGTTTTAATGTAATGAAACTTTCATCGGCTTTGGTGTGCAACTTAATGTGTCAGAGGGCTTCCAACTACTTCCCTTTCCCCAAATGTAGGCCATGAAAAATCTCCCCTACTATTGACCTCATGACTTGGAACAGATGAGACCTCACTTTCCTCAAGCACAAATTTCTTTCCTACTTACTAAGAGGAAAAAAATCCAGTCTTCAGTCTCAGTTAGGTCCACAGGTTTTGGTTCAATCAGGTGCTCTACTCACTGCAAAGAAGAAAAGAGGAGGCCTAGAAAGCTTCTACAGTGAAAAGGGCTTTACCATACTGAGAGGAAAGTGCCAGCAGCTGATGCTTTCATACCTTGAAGACAAATTAATAACAATTGCATGAAGTATGTGAATGCAACAGAGCACATATGTGACACACAGAAGGCCTTTAAGACATTATTATCATTGATAGACATATAACACTCAACCTTCAATGCATGCCATCCCTACTACTCACTAATGCTATGATCGTCTCAATGCTGACTTATTTTTCACTATCATAATTTTTCATGCATAACTTGGAAATAACTACTACCTTATAGATGGTGAGGAATTTAATAATCAATAATTATAAGTTTCTTTAATAGTAGCTAAAATTCCACAAACTTTAGCAGTTAAAATTATTGTTGCTAATTTTTGCATATTGAACCAGATTTTTTTTTTTTTGAGGTAATTGGCACTATGTAATTCAGACTGGCTTCAAACTTGTGATATTCCTGTTTATGTATGCTAAGTACTGAGATTACAGACATGACCCTTCATGCCTGGTTCCAAAATTCTGTACTTTGAAAGGTCCTTTTGTTGCCATAATCAGTAGGCAGAATAAAGTGGATGATATAAGAAAGCTTTCTCTTGTCTCTTAGGAGTTCCTCAGTTTCTATTTTTTTCAGTATGTTGAATTTTAAACTTAAAGGACTTGAATTCCCTTGAGTCTGAAGCCAGGGGTTTCCAGGAGAAAGCTGAGAAGGGGCTGGCATTGAGAGTTCCACTATGGGAAGAAAGTCTTGTCAGTTTCTTCAACTTCTCGTTGTTCTATAAAGTAGAGTTTAGGTCTCTCTGGTTATGTATGGCTGCAGGCTAGACAGATTTCCTTGTTACTGGTTTGCAGTGGTTTGACATTTTACTACTAGTTGACATGTCTCAGGTTCACCCCTTTGGTGACACATTTGAGAAAATGTCATAAAATTCTTATGTTTCTGGATTTTGTCCTGTACTGTATTTCAGTAAGCTAGTCAAATGTTAGATATGGCTAACTACAGAAAAGGGAGTCAAATAGAGACTGGCATATGGCTTATTTAAACAATCATAGGAACCACAATTTGGAGCCTTGGACTCTATTTAAAGTGCTAGATGTGAATGGTATTCACTTGTAGGTCTAGCCTTGGAAGGTAGAGCCTAGCCATACCAGCAAGTTCTTGGTTTGAATGATGGACCCAGACTCAATGAATAAGGTTAAAAAGCAAAAGCAAATGATTCTCAGCATCAGTCTTGAACCTCCATATGCATGTGCCCACACATACACGTGTACCCACCCACACTTGCTCACACACATGCAAACATATATACACACATTCAAACACACACACACACATACAAACTTAGAAACACATATAGACACAAATGAAAACCAAAGGACACAAAATGCTAATGAGTCCTTAAGAGTATAAAAATGAAGTATCTTTTGGCGTCTGCTTTAAGTTATATTTTCTTGAATCTGTTTAAAGATTTATTGCATATTGTATAAAATATTAAAGGATGGGTTCTACTAAAATGCTTTGCATGATCAAGGATGCAGATAATTTTTGTAGGTAGTTTTTTGATATTTATAGTTATTCAAATAAATTTATAATGGGTCATAAAAAATTAGTTTCTAAGCACCAAAGTCTTCAGGATAAGAAATATGTGATTGAATGGTAGAGTGGTCACATTGAAAGAATGAGGTATAGGACCAATCCTCATGTGCATACTGACCAAGAAATGCTCCTTTAAACAGGTCCCAGACAATTCGGATAACAACCAAAATAAATGTGTTAGGAAAGATAGAGTGCTGATTCTGTTCTGACCTACTTCAAAATGGACTTTTGAGTCTTAGTTCAACCCAATTAAGAACAAGATGATAAATACTGTCCATTTAGAATTGACCCTATTTCTGATTAATATATCTCAAAATTATCTCAGAATTGATTTATAGAAATAATCATACCTAGAAAGTTTTTGTGCCTCATACTGTCTGAAACATTTTTTTTCTTTTAAAAAGATTTTTATTGTGTATGATCATTTTACACGTTACACATGAAAATATACATAGCACAGTGAGCACACTCTGAAATGATTTTTCTTTTGGTAATTATGTCTCAGAATAATCATCTCCAATTTTCTTTTTCTACTGAGAAAATTGGATCCCCAAGCATGGCCACTTGACTACTGCTTCATGGCTAATAGTGAAGAGCTAGATTTCCCAGGCCCATACTTAGTCCATTTAACACTGACTCATATGCTTCAACTCAATACTCAAGACTTACTAGGAATTAAAAACAATTCTCCTGTTTTGACTTTTCTGCAGTTCTGAAGTCTGTTTGCCTAAATCTGCATACTTGAGACTTCAAAGATGGTAGAAACTCTCCTAGTCGTTCCTGCTCCCCAGGACATACATTGCTATGAGCTCTTCAGTTTATTGACATAGACCATGGACCTTGCTAGCATCTATAGAAGAATTTGACTATTATAAAAACCTTTGTTACTTAGATCTTGGACCTTTGCAATATTGCTCCAATTTTCTTGACTTCATGTCCAAAACAACAAAGAAAAGGCCCAGAATATTTTGTTTGCCAGCAAGGATACATCTATGATTCTGAGGATTAAAAATAGACATTTTATCCATGTATATGGGAACCCTCTTTTTCTTGTCATAAAAGATTTTAAGTACATGATAGCAGTCTTCCTTCAAGTGAAGTGAGCAGTATTTCCTCACTTTGTTTATGTCAGAAAAATCAACTTAGTGTAGCTTCTTCTATTTTACTTTCAAAAACAAATAGAAACCACATCCTTCTTTGGCCTATGTTTGGAGGTGGTTATTATCCAGACTAAGGTGATTCCATCTCAATTTCAGAATGTTTCAATTTTCCAGCACTTCAAACATAAATAATATTCATATTTTTGCTATGTGTGGTCTTCCAGGTGTTTTATTTTCCAGCAGACTTCTGTTTTAATATCTGAAGCTTTTAAGCTTTTCTGCAAACCTCTGTTCTCCAGAAGTCTTCCCAAGGGGTTCAATGTGTTCATAGCTTTCTGTATCCATTCTTTTGGATCACTTCTCACTCTTGGTTATACAGTATGCATTGGTCAATGGGACTCTATCAAATATGATGTAAGCAAGGTCAGGGAAGGACTATTCATTGGGGCTACTCTCACTTGATGCTCTCCAATGCTTCTCTGCAGCATGTAAAGAAGCCTGGTCAAGATGGGAACACAGAGTAAGTATTCACCAATCAGCCGAAGCCCCTCAGTGTCTGCCAGACATATAGGTGAAGAGAGTTTGGGTTAAACAATTTCCTCACAATTGCAATGGGATAATAACATGCTCATTGTTGAAAGACAATAAGGTTTGTGTTGGTGTATATATACTTATAATCTGTTTTTTGCCTCTTAAAATTGTTTTCTTAGTTTTATGGTTCCAACAGTTTTTTTATGTGTACTATTTTCTTCTCCCATTATGTATAACATATCTTTTTAAATAGTTAGCAAACATTTCATAGATTATAAAAGTAACAAAAAGAGGTACTCTCTTTTAGAAAATCAGTTTAGTAAAATTTCCCCCATGTTGTTCTTAAACAAGAGCAAGATAAATGATATGCCTCCACTTACAATATTTCTAAAAAACCTACCCTTTTAGTGTCCTGTGTATTGAAGTTGTATTGTTGTTAGATTTCAGTGAACAAATATGATTTCCCATCAAGGAAAGGAGACACAGAGTAAGGCAGAGAAGCTACATGGTTGTCTAAAAGAAGATGGTTCATATCTTGTTGCCCTAGCAACAAGGACCAGCAAGGCCAGGACTTTCCACACATCCTGTTGCCCTGACAACATGTCATACAGGGCCTGGGAGGGTCCAATCTCTAGTTTAGGTCTCTTCTTTGAAAGCAAAAAGGAAAAGAACCAAATGGTGTTATGTTTGTTTTCTCCTAAACACGCAGTTCTAATATTCAAAATACCAAACATAGTGGTATTATATTTTATTCCTCTTAAACACACAGTTCTGATATTCAAAGTACCTCACCATAACATTATCTTTCTAGACACATAAGAGGATGAAATCACAACCTCAATTTTTGTGTTCATGAGTGCAGCAACCCTAACCCTTCATAATTTTTGATTGGTTCAGGAGGCATTGGTGATAAAAATAAGAGAATAAAATAATGAATAGAGAAAACAGGTTATAGGAATTAGTGACAGTGCTGGTGTCCAGCTTTTGAGAATCAGCCATGTTAGGCAGACTCAGCTCAATCTTAAAGGCCATTGAAATGAGTCATTTGCTGTTTGGTGACCTCCATTTCTTTTCATATAACATATCCAAATATCATAAATTGATTTCAAGGTTGTACTTTTTTATCAACATAATGCTCAATTTAGTAAACACTTTCTCATTTTTCATTCTTATTCAGTATTACCTTTCTTTTATCATTCATTGTTTCTATGTAGCATTAGCAAGACAGCAATCTAATCATTTTTCCAGTTTCTTTTTTTTTTTTGTTTCTTTGGTAATAGGTTTGAGCATGTAAAGGATATATCACTTAGCTTTATTGTTGGCTCTATTTTTGTATTCCTTACTTATGATTTATGTGAAACAGTTCTGTTTAAAACTGGTCTGTATGATTAATTTTGATTACTACTGAATTCTGTAAATTCAGGCAAGATATTAGTTTAATGGTATAGCAATGGTTCTAAGTTTTATATTGAACCAGATGACTTATCTTCCCTCAAAAAGTAGAAAACTGGTTTGGTGGAAAAAAGATTTTTCTTATTTAATTTGGAACTTAATATAGATGAATATAGGGAGTTATCTGTAGAAAATGCAATCAAGTTAGGACTGGATTTTGGAAAGACTATGCAGGGAATTTGGGGCTTTACATGTCGCAGTGACAATAAACTCAGAGATTTATTGTTGATTATCAGAAACCAGATCGGTTAATGCTCCAGGTGCCCCTCCTGCTTCATTGTCATTGCTCATGTAAATATTATTGTTCACTTGTTAGTCTGCTTTGCAGAAAATTCTTTACCTTCCCCTTGAGGTAAGGCGGCAGAGGTAGAAACTCCTTTACCCATTATGATGTCCTGAGTGCTTGGCACAGCAGATAGCATAGAATAGGAATCCAAAAAAATGGTTCATAGCTGAATGATACTGCTATGAGAAATCACATGAGTTTAGGCTCCAAGGTCGAGTATATGGAAGATTCTTGAACTGCTTCTGTAGGAAGGAAGAGAATGAAGTATTAAGAAACCTCACCATTTAGAGATCATGGGGGATGTTGCCTTATCACACACAAAATAACAGAAGCCCAAATTAAATCATATTTAGTGGAGAGTTAGTGTCAAACAGAAGAGTTCTTACAAGAACAGTGCAATGGAGGAGCTCACATGCTGGGCATGGTACAGAACATTTACAAATGGCAGTGGTTACTGTGAGTGACATTTTGAGACACTTGCATGTAAGGCAACATATTAGCTTTTTCAAAATTCTTCTGCCAGAGACAAGATGAATGTGAAAGCAGGTCATTGAAAATGGTATTGTGGGTTAGAGTTCAAAGAGACATCAGATATGACTTACTAAAATTCTCACTGCACGATCCATAGGTTTTCTAAAAGTCACATCCAGGAAGATTCCAGTATTCTTTTAAGATGTAACTGAATGCTTAGAATTCTGGTGAGAAGAACTTCCTAGTTAGTATGTATTGTGGCATTGTGGCAAAGAAAGGTAAATTGCCTGATGGGAGTTCCCAGCCTCAGTGGAGTCACACAGGATAACCTGGTCAAACCCGGAGGCATGACCTGTTCAGTGGTCATCTTCAGCATACAGTTTCTTGTCCTCTGCCGAGTTGAAGACTCATCTTTGTCCTGTAGGTTTCTTATCAAACACACACACACACACACACACACACACACACACACACACACACACACACACAAAAGCTTTATAGCTGCAAAGGGTTCTCTTTAGTCTCCTAAAGTGACTGAGCAATTTTAATAGTTCCTGAAATTCATTCTATCAGGCATTCAAATGCAAGGTATATGACAAGACACAAACTAAATGCAACATTTTTACATTAACAGTTAATAACTCTGTTCTCTGGCTTCATCCTGTCATCTGAATCATATTTCAATTAGGAAAAAAAAATCTTCCAGCCAAAATTGTAACATGGATTAAGGGATTATCCATGCTTAGTTGACTAAAGACATTCTAAAATGGAATTCACAACCACAATAACAATTTCTAATTTAAAGGATTAAAATATTCTCAGCATTCTTCCTCAAGTCACTTTGTTATACATTTTTCCCTTTATTTTACATGAAGTGAGTATCAGGCTTTTTCTTTTTGGCCACCAACCAGCTCCTAAAATCATGACAAGGAGACTTCTTATTAATTTTGAATGCTCTGCCTTAGCTTAGCTATTTTCTGCCTAACTCTTTTAACTTAACCTGTTAACCTGTTTCTCTTTATCTACCTTTTGCCTTGGGCTTTTTACTTTTCTTTCTTTCTTTTTTTTATTATGAATAAAGAAGTCATATTTTCTATCCTTGTATATCCTTATTCAAGGTCCCTTCCCCCTCCCACCACATCAGGTCTTTCTCTCTTCTCCACATCTCCCCATCCCCTCCATGGGCAGGCGGTCCCAAGGTCCCACGGTCCCAATATTGCTTAGTTCAGCCTCCACTCCTGGCAAATCCAGTTTTCTCCCCCCAACATCTTTCTGTATATCACACTTTCATCTTCTCACATCTGTCTGTCTGGCACTTGCTGGCTTCTTGCCCCAGACATGCCCCTCTTTCTCTCCTCCTCCTTCTGCTTTGAACCCTGACTTACCTCCTATTTATTCTCTCTGCCTGCTAGCCTTGCCTATTCTTGCCTAGCTACTGGTTGTTCATCTTTTTATTAGACCAATAAGATGCTTTAGACAGACAAGGTGAAACAGATGCAAGGCATCTTTCCATAATTTAATGTACACTCTTACATTGTTAAATAAATGTGGCATACACAAAAGTAATGCACCTTTAGAGTCAAATAATCTGTACCATAAACAAAGGTGGTACATCTTTACCAAGTTAAAATAATATTCCATGACAGAAGTGATACGTAAAATTTTCATGATAAATTACTGAACAGGCTGAAATAAAGTAGTACTATGAGAGGTAACTATCTTCACTGTCATGTTTTTAAATTTCTAATTCTGCATTATTTGTGTAATGATTACTATATATAATTAGAAAAGTTTGTTGATCTTCTAATAGTACCTGGAAAATATACAAACATTTTAGAGTACTTTGGGACTAGAAATGAATAATTGTAAAGCTCCCTAGAAAGAAAAAGGTTTAAGCGTAACCATAAAATTAGAGAATTAAGAAAGTTGTTCTTGATAAACCTAGATTGTTTTGCTAAGTATGTGTATTTTTTTCTCTACAAGTAAATACTAATTTTCACAGTGTGAGTCATACTATGGTAATCTTAGTCACTGATTCTCTCTAACTTAAAAATGGGAATCCTTACCAAAACAGAAGTTAAAACTTAAATTCTTCTAGAGTATATAACTATTTAGGTATTTTGAAAAATAAGACTGATAATGTTTCATTATGCCAAACCTGTTTCTATAAAATAAGTTAATTTACTTGTTTGTGAAACAAAATTTACTTATTGGGCCCATGGAGATTTTTATCATTAACCTGTACACCAGGACTGGAGTAATAAATAAATAGGAGTGTTTACTACTTTTATAAAATTTATATTTTTTATGGCAGGGATGAATTATAAAGAAACAAAAAATATGTAATAAATTTGTAACAGAAACATGTTACAGAGACAAATAAAGGAACATGTTTCCTGGAAATTTCAAAGTAACCATTTTAGAAATGAGTGATCAGGAAGAGCTTTACCTGTTGGTAAGTTGTAAAGATGAATTTAAGTCAATTGGGAGGCTGTACCAAGGCCTGATACATCACCAGTCTGTGCTCATAGAAGCAAAGGCAGAGCACCTCAAACAAGCATGCATTGGGTATGTTTGAGGAAAACTTCAGAGTTCAGAAGAGTGCAGGGGTAGGGAAAAAGAACCGAATGTGTACAAGAAGGTAGAAGTCAGATCTAAGGTCTAGAACTAAAATCCAAAGAGGGCATTATAAAAAATTAGGGTTGTGTTTCTACATAACAAGGGCCTTTGGAATTATAGGAATGGAGGAGCTTACTATTCTTGAAAAATATAATGGCTATTTTGTGGAGAGTGTCACCAATAAGTGGAAAGTTATGAAAGGCCAAGGTGGGAAGCAGGAGAGTGTGTCCACAGGCAATAGAAGATGTCCAGCTGAAGGTTCAATGACTTTGATGATATACCAATAGTGGCAGTAGTAAAAAGTCCCCCAATGGGTGTTTAAACCTATTAGTAGTACAGTATGGAATTTGAGAAAGAGTGAATTTCCTATATATATTTATGACAAAAATTCATTTGTTAAGTTAGGCACAGTGAGAGCTCTAAACTATGTCTAGACCCTCTCCACTATACAACCAAACCTGAGTTTCAGTTTTCTAAACAAAGGCCCATTAGTCAGAAACATTCTTTATAAGGAAGAGAGAGAAGGGAGTTCATATGAAGTCTGAGTCAGCCCCATAGTATCTCCTCAAGATGATGACCAAAAACAAAACAAAACAAAAAAACAAATCAGTTTTTGTAATTTCCCTGAAACATGTCTAGATTTGCCCAAGTTTGTCCAAGGATAGCAAAAGGAGGACCCCAGCCCCCAGCCAATGGAAAAGGTACAAGGCAACTGCTGCTTGCTTAATCAATCATGATTGAGATGACCTAACTATTCCTGGAATTTCCCTAGCTGTGCTTAAAAGAAGCCTGTGTGCCCCTTTCAGGGTTGACATTTTGTACAAATGGTAGACCTGGCATGCTGGTTGTTTCATGTAGAATAAATGTTCTTTGTTTTACATACTATTTGAGTTTGATGTCTTCTCAATTGAGCAATTCTCAAACATTTACACCAGTAAGAGATCAACCACAATAACAATGATAAAGTCAAACAATTATAACAACATATTGAATTGTCACAATCGCTATTCTTTCTCTCTTTTCTTCTTCACTCTTCTTTTGGTCTTTTTGAGACAGAATGCCTTTTTTGTGCAGTTCTGGCTATCCTCAAACTCTCTATGTAGATCTGATTGAACTCCAACACAGAGATGTCCCTGCCTCAACCTCCTTAATGCTGGGATTAAAGGACTGAACCAACATGCTTGGGTCCTTTAAGACAATTATCATAATAGTCTATCTGGGATTAAAGCCAATCTTAAAGATGGCGTGACTGTAGAAGGGCCTTGAAGGAAGGAGTTCATTGAGTGGGGAGGATGTTAATGAGAAATTTCTGTTGGGAATGTTGATAAGAAGGTGGCTTTAGGAATTGCAAGATCAATGAGGAGAAAAAACATCAGAAAAAAGGAAAAGAAACATTAAGGAACATAGAAGGCAGAATGTCAGGAACCATTTTCAGGCAGGTGGGTGAAAATTTGGTGGTAGTTCCTTCTAGGTACCTTTACATACTCAATTAAAGGAAGTGTTGGGTTATTTGCAGGGGATCTGAGAAAGTGATGTCAATCACCTGAATAAGAAATGCTGGGGAAGGAGCTCTGCAGCCTAAGGTGACTGTCTCCCTACTGTGTGGCTTTTCCTGTGCATCTAGCGTAGCAGCTAGTTCCCTGAAGGATCACAGCAGGTGCAAAACTGGATTTACAGAACCCACATTTTCCCAGATAATACAAATGTAATAGACACAAAGATAATGTAGATTTTAGAGCCTTTTTAAAGGCATTAAAACTTAACTGATCATGAACCAGAGTCTAGTAAGGAGAGTTATAGGAATGTGGGGAGAACAATGAGTCATGAAAAAGTGGGATAGGAATGGGGGAGGCCAAGAAGTCACTGGCTGTAGACACTGAAATCAGACACCTTTTGTTCTTATAGACCCATAATTGTGTAATAAGTATACATTCCATGTAAATATGCTTATACAAAAACCCAGTTTGTGAAATGACTATATAAAGGCAGATTATCATTTTTTTTTCTTCTGCAGAAGACTCCTGTGAGATTCTTTGCATTCAGTTAGCAGGTTTTCTTTTCAAAACAGAGGAGGTTGTTAGAAGCATGGCCATTTCTGTTAAAAAAAAAAAAAAAGCTGGCAGATCTAATTTTAGGATGTTTTTCCTTGACAACAGCCTTTTAAAATAATGTCTATACAGTAATAAAAATTGGCTCCAGAAATTAATGAGACTGTATTTGGTCAAGGAAATTAAATTCCTTTAAGTGGTTGAACTTTTCATGTTGTAAAAACACATAACAAAGCTTTCCCTTCACCTTTCTTTCATGATGGGGCTTGATTGCCTGTGATACTGATGGTGGTGGATGGGAAACTTCAGTGAGAGCTCAGTATCAACAGGCACATATGCAGGAAGGGACACTGTTTAACCACAGCATGTGGAGCCTTTGGCCTTGCATGATGTTGGCATTATGGCCCTTAAGGCTGCATTGGCTTCAGCTGAACTCCTTCTGGCTTTTAGCTCATTGCTGGGAGCAATGTTGCTGTATTAAGGCTGCAAAAGCTACAGGAGCAATGAATTATTCATTTCTATAAGTTTGGTAACAGAGTAGACACACATATCCATACATACATGATCAAGCACACTCACATGAAATAGTGGCATAGAAGTATGTTTGGTGGCATGAATGTGACTTCTTTCCAGTCTCTTCTATCATACTGTGCCTTAAGTCTTTAGGAAAAGAAAAGTTGTTCTCTCTTTTTTACTTTTATCAACACTAGTGCCATCATTTATATATGTGATAGGTAATGCACACACACACACACACACACACACACACACACACACACATATGCCTAAATTCATGGATCACGATATTTAGAGTTTGAGGAAAGAACACTCACTGTGGATGGATTTTACATCTACTTTTGTGTTTAAGAAATTGACTTTTGATGTTGAAGAGCTTTGTCAGTGAGTAAGAACACTTGTGCAAACACAAGGACCTGAGTTCACATCCTCAGCTCTGACACAAAAAGTCAGCGTAGCTAAGTATACCTGATGCTCCAGTGTTGATTGTAGAAAGAGACATGAGAATCCTTAGGGCATACTTGACACCAGCCTACCCAAATTAGTGAGCTCTGGGTTTAGTGAGAAATCTCATCTCAAGAGAATAAGTTGGAGAGTGACAGAGAAAGCCATCAGCTATCTCCAACTGGCTGCGGCATGCCTGTGCACACAGAGGTACACTGCAAATGTATGTGCATACATGCATACCAAAAACACAATAAAATAAACAAAAGTTTACTATTTGTATGCAATAAACTTATTTGGAAGAGTATAAGAGATCTAAATATAAAACTTTCACCTTATGCAATTATTATTGAAAAAAATACCCCCTCCAAAGATGGATGCCATGCCCTCAGGCATGCTAGAAATCATTCTTCTGCAGTGCCGCAGCCCACCCTGATTTGCTGAGTTTTGAATTGAATCCTTCAAGGCTTGTCTTATCTGAAGTCTATTTCCATGCTGCTTATCCCTAAGTAATTCTTTAAAACAAACAAACATGAAAAAAAGCCAAACCAAACCAAAAAGCCCAAACAAACAAGAGAGCGTCATATCTTTAGTTTTCATTATAACTCAGGACTTACAGTGGACTTAAGAAAGCTAAGAATAGTTCTGATAGAATTCCTTTGTCCCTTTACTTGTCACATTGTGACTGTGGAAATTTATGTGGCTGAGTGTGATTATTTGAAATGCACACAAATATTAATGGCCAAATCATGGTAATTAGGATTTCCTTCTTAAGCCTTCATTGGTTGTGTAGAAGATCTTCAACATTCTGTCTTGTCCTTCACGAAGCACACAGCAACTCATCTTCCTCTGTAACTTCATTTAGGCCCTTTAATCCAACCTCTTCCATTCTTGCTCGTCACCCCTCTCCTAGGGCTCTGCTCTCTGACATCCATGAAATCACCTGTTTTAGTTTCTTAATGAGTGAGAACATGTGTTATATATTTATCTATTCCTTATTTATTTAATGTGACAGTGTCCTCTAGTTTCAACCATGCTGCTGTAAATGCCAGAATTTCATTCTTCTCTGTGGCTCAGCACTCTTTTGTTTTGTGTGTTACTTCTGTCTTAAGATTTCTATCCTGTGAAGAGACACTATGACCACATCAACTCTTATAAAGGAAAATATTTAATTAGGTCTGGCTTACAGTTTCAGAGGTTTAGTCCATTATCTTCATGGTGAGAAGCATGGAAGCTTGCAGGCAGACATGATACTGGAGAATGAGCTGAGAGTTCTGCATGTTGACCAGTAGGCAACAGGGACTACACTCTCACCATCACTGGGCATGGCTTGAGCATATATGAGACCTCAAAGCCCGCCTCCAAAGTTACATACTTCCTCCAACAAGGCCACCCCTATTTGAACAAGGCCACACCTCCTAGTAGTGTCACTTCCTATGGCCAAACATTCAAACACATGAGTCTTTGGGGGCCATACCTACACAAACCACCATACCACATTTTCTCTATTCATTCATCAGTCAATAAAGACTGAGGTTCAATGTAAACTTTGGCTTCAATTAACATGAAGATGCTAGTTTCTTTCTAATACATCAGTTGCTGCCTGGGGCTGCTGTGTGTCTATGTTCTAGGACCATAGCATGTTAAGCCACTCAAGGTAACCAAAATAATCACTGCAGTTCAGGAATCCTTTGTGGAAAGTTACCACAGGTAATATTTGCTCATTTACAGTTTGCAAATTGAATTTTTTTTCCTACTCTCTGAACCTCCTCGTTCTTATCCTTGAGGATTAGACTGAAATTATCTGGGACTACATGATTACTATATATTATTCCCCCAAAGCTCTACTTTGATGTCCTAAACTGCCAGTCATATTTTGGCCAGGACTTTAAAGAAATATAAAATTATTTTCCTTGGTATCAACCATTAATTCTTAGCACATTTACTCTCAAAAATTAAATCTCTTTTCTGTTACAGTAATAAAGTAGCAGTTGTCATACTTTCATTTATATGGCTGTGATAAAATTTCCTTACAAAAAGGCATCATATGAAAGGGTTTGTGTTTAGCTCACAATTTCAGGTTATGGCTTGTCATGGCAGAAAAGTCAAGGTGACAGGAATGGACCCAACCGAGAGCAGAAACGAATGTTTATATTCTCCTTCCATGTTTGACTTAATTTGCTTGCTACCAAGTTAAGGACCCTCTGCCCAGGGAATAGGACTGTCCTTAGAAGACTAGGTCTTCCTGTATCAATTAAGACAATCTCCATCAGCATGCCCACAGACCAGCCAAAAGTAGACAACCCCTCATTGATATTCTCTTACCAGATGGTTCTAACTTGTATTAAGGATACAGTTAGCCATCATAGTACTGCAAGACAATGTACCAGGGTTTTCTTCTTCACATTTTAAAATAGTATCCTGGTCTGCTTCTTCTAACCTCAGATTTCATTGTTAATTTTTCTTTTTGCACCTACATCTTTATTTTAAAATAATATTTATATTATCTCTTATCTATCTATTCAAATGATTGTTGTCTCATGTAACAGTGGGTGCAAAATGAAGTTTTGAGACTAATCTCAGGTGCTCCTCCTCTTGATGAATCTTTCCCTCATGACACAGTTCTATTACCACTTCAGTGGATCAATGTTTGCTTTTTTATAATGCTATGACTAAATTAATTTCACTTCTGAGCCAAGTCATAAAAATAAGTATGCATCTTTTAGAGTGTAATGACTTGTTTTTCTGGAATTAATAAACATCTCATTTTAATTGTTACTTTTTTTGGTTTCTATGACTGCATACCTATCACTAATTCCTTCCAAGGTCACCTAAAGAATTATAAACACATGCAATACTTTTCCAATATTTGCATTCACATCATATGTTTCTTCTGCCTACTTTTTGAAAACAAAACAAAACAAGCCCCTCCCCCCAAAAAACCAACAAAACAAAACAAAACCAAAACAGCTCTGTCACATTCTCTAGACAGCCTTTATGGAATCTGTTCACCACAATTGAAAGCTAGGTTTAATATTTCCTATTCTTCACTGGACCCCATTCTTTTTTGATTTATTCTCATTAGAATAAACTGCTTTTCCAATGTTCCTTTGTTAGGACTCTTGGGAATTACATTTTACAACGTGCATTTACTGACTGGGGAAATGCCTTAGTGGCAAAGTGTCTGCACACAGTAGAAGAATCTGATTTCAGATCCTTAGAACCCATATAAAAATCTGCAGTAGCAACATACTGCTGTAATCCTAACACTTGAGAAATAGAGACAGGCAGGTCCCTGAAGTTCACTGGTCAGTTCACTTAGTTCAGTTGACAACTTTGTCTCAAAAAACAAAGGTGGAGAGAAACTGAAGAAGATATAAAGTCAATCTGGGGCTTCCACAAATGTGCTACACACACACACACACACAGATACACACATACACACACATACATGCACAGACATACAAATACACATGAAAACACACAGAAATAAATATACACACATAACACATACACACAAATATACACACATATACACATAAACACAAGCAAATATATACACAAATACATATACACAGATACAATACATAAACACACAGGCTACATACAAGCACATACAAACAGTACAGCACATGTGAAAAATATGCACCTTTTACTTTGAAACAGCTTACCTGGCTCTAAGATAATTTGAAGATATTATCTTTCAGAACTTTATAAACACAATTTCACTGTCTTTTAATTTTTAGTACCTCTACCATCAAGTCTGAAGCTACCCAGTCTTCATGGAGAGCTATTTCATTTTGTCTCACTTTTGAGATCCAGGGATCTGCTTTGTGTCCTTGCTCTGAGATTTCCTAATATTAACATTAATGTACGCATTTTTATTTGGTGAAATTATTTGCTTTTTAGTTTGGGAATAGCTTTTTATTTCTATCTAATTTGATAATTTTCTTCGTTTTTGAAATTTTGCACTGTACTTTCTGGGTTAAATCCCAAATTTTTAAAACTTATTTTTTCTTTCTGTAGACTTTTGTTTGCTTTAGAATTAAAAACTCTCAATATTCATAATGATTTTTCAAAATATGACTATATTTTAAAAATAAATTTAACCTTTATTTTACAACTAGGCCACAGTTTTCCCTCTCTTCTCTCCTCCAGTCCTCCCCAGCCCCTCCTTCCACTCCTCTGTTTCCAACCTCCAGAGCACTTCTCTTCCGTTATTCCTCTTTCATTTATGAGTAGGAAAGGCAGGTCTCCCGGGAGTAGCAACAAATGAGCATATCAAGTTGCAGTAAGACTAAGCACCTATATAGGCAAGGAGACCTAGTATGAGGGGTAGGGTTACAAAAGCCAGGAAAAGAATCAGAGACAGCCCCTGTTCCCACTATTAGGAGTCCCACAAGAGGACCAGCTATACAACATACATGCAGAGTACCAAGGTCAGTCCCATGCAGGCTCCCTCTCCGGTTGTTGCTCTCTCTATGTGTTCCTATGAGCCCAAGTTAGTTGATTCTGTGAGTTTTCTTGTGATGTCCTTGACTCCTTTGGCTTCTACAACCCTTTCACCCACTTATCTGCGGGATTCTTGAAACTCCACCTAATGTGTGGCTGTGGGTCTGCATCTGTTTCTATCGGTTGCTCCATGAAGCCTCTCTGATGATAATTGGGCTAGACACCAATCTGGTCTCAGAAGATGGCCACTTCAGGCTGCATTTTTGCTATTGCTAGGATTCTTAACTGGGGTCCTCCTTATAGCTTCCCGAGAAAGTCTCTTGCAGCAGGCTTTTACCTGACCCTTTTCCTGTAGACTCTTTCAGTACACTCTCCCTGCACCTCTCTCCCCTAACCCGATGGTGCATGTTCTCATTGTCACCTGTCCTCAGTCCACTCACAAAATCTTTTCTATTTCTCTTTCCCAGGATGATCTGGGCATCTTCCCATGAGCCCTTCTTGTTACCTAATCTCTAAGGATATGTAAACTGCAGCAAGACATCCTTTATTTTACAGCTAATATTTACTTATGACTGAGTACATACCTTCTTTGTCTTTCAGGGTCTGTTTTACCTCACTGAGAATAATTTTTTCTAGTTCCATCCATTTGCCTGCAAATTTCTTGATATACTTGTTTTTAACAGCTGGATAATACTTCATCACATAAATGTGACACATTTTATTTATCTATTGTTTGGTTGAGGAACATCTAGATTGTCTCCAGGTTCTGCATATTACAAATATAGTTGTTTTGAACATAGTTGAGTAAGTGTCTTTATGTTATGATTGCGCAATCTTTGGATATATACTCAAGAGTGATATAGCTGGGTATTTTGGTAGATTGATTCCTAGTTGGTTTATTTTTGTTTTTGTTTTTGAG
This sequence comes from Sigmodon hispidus, assembly GCA_004025045.1. Classification (NCBI taxonomy): domain Eukaryota; kingdom Metazoa; phylum Chordata; class Mammalia; order Rodentia; family Cricetidae; genus Sigmodon; species Sigmodon hispidus. The sequence goes on along the minus strand of PVIH01008414.1, from coordinate 50,086 downwards.
AAACCACCACACTGACTTTTAAAGTGGCTATACATGCTTACACTCCTACCAGAAATGGAGGAGTGTTCCTCTTACTCCACATCTTCCTCCAGCATAGGCTGACATCACTGTTTTTGATCTTAGCCATTCTGATAGGTATAAGATGTAATCTCAAGAGTCATCTTGATTTGCATTGTCGTTATGGCTAAGGATGATGAACATCTCCTCAAGTGCTTCTCAGCCACTTGAGATTCTTCTGTTGAGAATTCTCTGTTTAGATCTGTACTCCACATTTAATTGAATTATTTGACTTGTTGATATCTAGTTTACTGAGTTCTTTAGATACTTTGGAAATCAGTCCTCTGTCAAATGGGGAATGAGTTAAAGGCATTTTCTCATTCTGTAGGCTGCTGTTTTGTCCTATTGATGGTGTCCTCTGCCTTATAGAAACTTTTCAATTTCATGTGGTTTCATTTATTAATTGTTCATCTCAGTGCCTGTGCTATTGATGTTCTGTTCAGGAAGTGGTCTCCTGTGCCAATTTGTTGGAGATTATTTTTCAATTTCTTTTCCATCAGGCTCAGTGTATTTAGATTTGTGTTGAAATCTTTGATCTACTTGGTTGTAAGTTTTGTGCAGGGTGATCAGTGTGAATCAATTTGCATTTTTCTATATGCCAATATCCAGTTAGACAAGCACCATTTGTTAAAGATGCTTTCTCTTTTCCTTTGTATAATTTTCTTTGTCAAAAATCAGATGTTAATAGGTATGTAGATTTATTTCCAGGTCTTCAGTTTGGTTCCATTGATCTACCTCTTTTTATGTTAACCCCATGCTATTTTTATTACTGTAGCTTTGTAGTAGAGCTTGAAATCACGAACAGTGATACGGCATTTATTTTATTGTATAGAATTGTTCTAGCTATGCAGAATTTTCATTTTTCCATATAAAGTTGAATGTTACTCCTTCGAGGCCTCAAAGAATTGTGTTGGGATTTTAATGGGGATTACATTGAATTTGTAGATTGCTTTTGGTAATTTTTTACTATGTTACTCCTGCCAATCCATGAATATCTTCTTTAATTTCTTTCTTCAAAGATTTGAAGTTCTTGTCAGTCATGTATTTCACTTACTTAGAGTTACATCGAAGTATTTTACATTATTTGAGGCTATTGTAAAGAATGTCGATTCTCTGATTCCTTTCTCTGCCCACCTATCATTTGTATGTAGGAGGGCTACTGATGTGTGTGTGTGTGTGTGTGTGTGTGTGTGTGTGTGTGTGTGTTAATTTTGTATTCAGCCACTTGACTAAAGGTATTTCTCAGCAGTATAAGTTTCCTTGTAGAGTTTTTGGGGTTGCTTATATCATATCAACTGTGATAATGATACTTTGACTTCTTCCTTTATAATTTGTATCACTTTGATTTCTTTTAGTTGTCTTATCACTGCTCTTGCTAGAACTTCAAATGCTGCATTGAATAGGTATGGAGAGAGTGGATAACTTTGTCTTACTCCTAATTTTAGTGAAATGGCTGTCAGATTCTCTCCATTTAATGTCATATTGACAATAAAGAGGCTTGCTGTATATTGATCTTTTTTATGTTTAGGGATCTTTGTATCCCTGATATCTCCAAGATTTTCTTTTTTAAGCATCTAATGGGATGATCATGTAATTTAATTTTTCAGTTTGTTTATATGGTGGATTGTATTGGTAGAATTTTGTATGTTGAACCATTCCTAACTCTTTGGGATAAAGTCTACTTGGTCATAGTGAATGATTTTTCTGAATGTGTTTTTGGATTCAGTTTGCCAGTATTTTATTTAGTATTTGTGTATAAATGTTCATGAATAAAATTGGTCTATAATTCTCTTTCTTTGTTGTGTCATGTAATTTGGGAATCAGAGTAACTGTGGTCTAACAGTAAAAAAATTGTCAATTTTTGTTTCTATTTTGTAGAATAATTTTAAGAGTTTTGGTATTAACTCTTCTTTGAAAGTCTGAGAGAAGCCTGTGTTAAAATTATTTGGCCTTTTTTTTTTTTTTGGTTGGGAGACTTTTAATGACTGCTTCTACTTCCTTAGGGATTATCAATCTATTTAAATTGTTTATTTGGTCTTGGTTTAACTTTTGCAAGTGATATTTATCAAGAAATTTGTCTATTTCTTTTAGAGTTTTAATTTTGTGGAGTACAGGTTTTTGAAGTATGACCTAATGATTCTCAGGATTTCCTTGGAGTTTGTTGTTATGTTCTTTTCATTTCTGATTTTGTTGATCTGGGCATCCTGTTTCTACCTTTTAGTTAGCTTGGATACGAGTTTATCTATTTTGTTGAGTTTCTCAAAGAACCAGCTCTTTGTTTCATTGATTCTTTGTTTCTGTTTTATTGATTTTAACCTTCAGTTTGATTGTTTACTCTTGTCTACTACTCTTAGGTGTGTCTGCTTTTTTCTTTTTGTTTGTTTGTTTGTTGTTGTTGTAGAGCTTTCAGATGTGCTATTAAGTAGCAAAATTGAGACTTCTTAGATTTTTCATAAAAAAACTTAGTGCTATAAATTTTTTTCTTAACACTATTTTCATTGTGTCCCATAAATTTGAGTATGTTGTGAATTTATTTTCATTTAATTCTAGGAAGTTTTTAACTATTTCTTCTTTGACCTATTAGTCATTAAGTAGAGAGTTGTTTGGTTTCCATTGGTTTGTAGGTTTTCTGTTGTTTCTATTGTTGTTGAAATCCAGCTTTAATCCATGATGGCCTGATAAGATACAAGGCTTTCTTTCTTTCTTTCTTTCTTTCTTTCTTTCTTCCTTCCTTCCTTCCTTTCTTTTTTTCTATCTGTTGAGAATTCCTTTGTGGCTAAGTATATAGTCAATTTTGGAGAAGACTCCAGTGCTGAGAAGTACTGAGAAGAAATTATCTTTGTGTTTGGGAGAAATGTTCTGTAGATATTTGTTTGGTCTGTTTTAGTCATAACATGTTAGTTCTATTGTTTCTTCATTTAGATTCTGTCTAGATGACCAGTCCATTGGTAAAAGCAGGGTGTTAAAGCCTCCTAATATTATTGTGTGGGGCTCTATGTGTGTTTTAAGCTTTAGTAATGTTTCTTTTACAAAATGGGTGCTTTTACATTTGGGGCATTGATATTCAGAACTCATATATCATTTTGGTGATTTTTTTCCTTTGATGCACACTAAATGCCCTTCTCCATCTCTTTTGATTAATTTTGGCTTAAAATTCATTTTGTTCTCAAGATGTTAGAATACCTACGTCAGCTTGCTTTTCAAGTCCATTTGATTAGAAAATCATTTTTGAACACTTTACTCTGAGATAATACCTATTATTGATGTTGAGGTGTGTTTCTTGTGTGCAGCAGAATTATAGATTGTTTTTGTATCCATTCTGTTAGCCCGTGTCTTTTTATTGGCAGATTGAGATATATTAATAACCAATACTTGTTAATTTCTGTTATTTTGTTGTTGTTATTAGTGTGTGTGTGTCTGTGTGTGGTGTGGTATGGTGTGTTGTGGTGTGGTGTGTGTGTATGTGTGTGTGTATATATTTCCCTACTTTATTTTTGCTGGTGTAAGATTATTTATTGCCTGTGAATTTGGGGGTATTGTTAGCTTCCCAGGGTTGGAGTTTTCCTTCTAGTACCATTTAAAATATATTACCATCTTTTTTATAGCTGTGATATGAGTTTGATATGAGTTTGGAATAATAAGCATCTTTCCATCTATACAAACACCTTGTCTTTTGTGCAGTATCTTTGTTTCAATGCATGTTTTATTTTCCAGACTTCTTTTTAGAGGTCTGGTCATTCTTGATTGTCTCCTCACACTTCAAAGAAACACTGAAAAGTTGGTTGACACTTCTTCTAACAGACACTGAAATGCAGACTTAAGCAAATTTTGAAAGAAACAGAGTGTATCTAACCTAGGAATTTGGCCCATTTGTCACAGAGCTATAAGGAGATCTCAGAATTTTTCTTTTTTCTTCTAATAAAAATATAAATATAAAATGATAAAAAGACATAAGTTACATTAAGCATTTTTGTCCAAATGAAGTAATTATCTAAACTGCAGCAATAATATAGCTGACACATTTTACAGTTTTTGTTCTAAGTAACTATTGGCAATTTCTAAGTATAATACAATATTTTGACTCTCATTGCAGAGTGTTTGCATTGTACTTTCTGGATTAAATTTATGTAATATATGAAAGATTATTGTTATGCTTCAGTGGACTCATCTCTGTAGTAAGAATTTTTATATTTGTTTTTCCATTAAATAAAGCCTGTAAGAAGTATTGTCATATGTAATCATTACTCTTTTGAGGTGACTCCAATTAACACTCAAGACTGAGTGTATCTACCAAATTTGGTGATGTTGAACTATAAAATGGGATTTAAATATGGGCCTTTTTCATACAAGACTGCCTATTACAGATTTTAGATGGATCTTAATGAGGCTAGAATTGGGTGGAGAGAATAAGTCTAACTCCAAATGAAGATTATAACTCATAATATTAGGTGGAGAGGGGAGAGATTGCGTCAGTTTAGGGTGCAGACTTCCACTCAGGAAGACATTTCCTCTTTGTCGAACTATAAACACAGAGTAGCCCCTCTTATTTTTAAGAAAGTTGTCAAAATCTATTTTCATTAAGATTATTATTTTTAATCTCCAAAATATTAGCCAATAAAACAGTTTTTAAAATCACTTATTGTTCAGCACTGTGTGACTACATAAAAATCTGTATGTTACAACATGTTAAAATGTGCTTATTGCCATTTCATCTTTAATTGAAGCTCTAACATTCACATTAATGAAAAAGTACTGTTTAAAGACAGAGTTTTGCATGCTGACCTACCCTACAGAGAAATTAACTGAGTGAAAAGTGGATTATCTGGTACTTGTCAGCACTCCTATAACTGGTATTTGGTAGGCATTGAAAGGAATACTTCCTGGCTTATATGGAGGGCCAGCAGTCAGTGTTCTTAGACTTTCAGTTGCCCCAAGGGAAAGCCTAGAGATAGAGACCATGATGGAATCTGCCCTTGTCATAAAATGAGGAAGAGAAAGCAGGGTCACTAAATTTACCACCGATATCCAAAGCATGTATTCAGCAGGTTAGGTGGAGCCTGGGCTCAACTCAAAAGCAACCCTACTTAGAAAGACAGCATGGTACAGCAGAGCAGTTCCCAGAACATCCCTTAGGAGTTAGCTAAGAAGCAATGAAGAAAACATTATACTCATGCAGATCTCAACATGAGCATAGAAAGAGTAAAGCTGGAAAACCCTTCACTTTGAAAAAGATGTAGAGTTCTGGCTTTTTATATTGCTTGTTAGTCATTGTGAATTCTGCTGTGATACTTGTCTTATGATTGAGTGAGGACTCAGGATCTGTTAGAGATGAGTTTTATCCTGAGGTATGGACAAATAAATCCACAGAATGAATGTGAAGTGATGATGGGGGAATAATAAAAGCCCCATAGCACTTCATTATGTTTCTTGGCTGTTTATAAACCAAAGTTATGGGTTCCCTGTTATCTCTGGAGTAAGGGGTGGCTGTTAAAAGGGAGATAATCAAGTGACCAAATTTATAAATATTCAAGTATATGTAATACTTTTGGTATAAATAGTCTATTTTTTATTGGTATAGTTATATGTAATGTTTTAGAACCCAAATGCTCTTACTACACATTTTGATAAATAAACAAAATTGACAGTCCCAAACTTTGAGATGTCTGGGTAGTAAGTGTTGTACCCTGGTCACAAGACCCCCAAAGAGACTGCCTGAGACAGTGGTCTCTCTGAAATTCAAAAGCAAAGTTTATTGAAAAGTACAAGCTGTGGCAGGGACCCAGTCCGAGCATGCTGTCATAGCGGCAGCTGGAGGAGGTACCTGCCCCTTTGCAAGCTGAGTTTTTCCAAGGCAAAAAGCCCACAAGGTTACACATCAATTAGGGGTCTCAGTATGGATACAATTCTTAGCCAGCTGTTCTTCTATAGACTGTCTCCTGTGTTGAAACATTCTATGGTTAATTAGTTGCTATCAGATAGCCATAGACCATCTCCTGTTTTGTACTTTATACTCAGAGTTCTGAGAATTCAAACTTAGGCCTGTTTCAAGCTGTGGTTATAGACTTGCTTAAAATGGAGGTGCTTCCCTGATTCTTCATAAGATGCTACTGTAGCTTTGGGTTTCCCAGTAAAGTCCATTCACCTTTCTCCATTGATAATACATGACTCAGTTTATTTGATAACTTCAATTTCATGTTTCTTCAAAGCCATGTATAAAATATTTTTTAAAACATAACTTTACTCAAGACATAAAGATCATGAAGTTAAGGAATGTTATTACCCTTTGAACTAACATGACTTCCCCTGGAATTTGTTTAAATATTAGGATAAAATATTGTAAAATTTCAGAAAATATTCTTGGGAATTAAAAATGTCAGTTAGATTTATGACAAAGAACACTTCTGCTAATTGTAAGAGTTTTGTTTGAGCTCTTGTTTGGAGTTCTTGCAGATGTTGTGATGGTGAGGATGAGGGCATCCCAGGGAAGATGGTTTACAATAGGAAGTGCTTTTGAAACCTTTATTGGTCCTTTCTCCTTTTGCAGCTACTACAATAGAGCCTGGGGCTACTGTACTGTTGGACAACAGTTGATGCTGAGAAATTGCTTGTGTAATTCCCCACTCATTTATATAACAAAAGCAGCTCCAGTAGCTTTTTGATCTGTCTATGTCTCTTGCCACAGAATCTGAGAATGAGAAAATTATTTAACCTTATTTTGAAAAATAACAATGCAAAAAGTCCATGGTTTGCAAAAGCACATGACAAAAAAGCCAACTGTGTTGCAAGCAAAATTTATTCAGAAATTGTCTATCTTTGTCTTGATTTATTGCTGATCTTAAGACCATGTGGACATAAATTCTAATTTATATTTATGATTCTGTAACCCTAAGCCATTTGCACAAATATGAAGTTTTGCTATTATTAAAAATTTGTGTGAAGTTCAGATGTGAAAACTAAAAAGTATAAACAGATTTTTATCTGTCCTTATTATTATCTGTTATTTGTTCATTGATCTAACTAGTCAATAAAATGTTTCAAGCTTCTACAACATGTTTTTGGGGGTGGACAAAAAGATAAATAGATATTTATGTTAGCAGGTAAGGTATCTATTCACTAATAAGTGTTAGACTTTGACACAGTAATTAGATATTGCTGCAAATACCAGCATCACTTGTTGAATCTAATATGAAATAAACTGGGTAGAATATACCTAAAGTTTTTTATGTCAACCCTAGAAATTTTTCCTTTGAGTGAAGAATTCAGTTTTACCAAAAGGAATTGGGTCATGGTTGACATCTATAGGGCAAAGCAGTATTCTAGGAAATGAGGAGACTGAACTCTGAAGACAGTAACAAAGAACTGAAGCCCAGTATCAGGCTATGGGGATAGTGGTGAAGTCACAGGAAGAGCAGCATACAGAGTTCTTTCCACAGAGACACAGAGTTTGATGACATGAGTATACGCTTGCTCTCAAACAAACAAACAAAAAAAAGCAGGCTGCTTGAGGAAAAACCTCATTAAAACAGAGTTGAGTACTCTATACAATATTGAGACTGTAGCACAAAAGTGTTAATAACAGATACACAATGCCAAATATCACAAGCATATTATTTATTACATCTGATGAAAACAAAGCAAATGTGTGTGTGTGAGAGAGTGTGTGTATGGGAGCCACATATTGCTGCTCCCATTTTAGAAACAGAAAATGGAGATATACAAAAATTTTGATTAAGATAATTTAAGATAGATTTACTTTAAAGGCTAGGCTTATCACAAAGCCATTTTGTCATTTACACAAAATATGGCCAGTCTTGAGTGAAATATCTGACTTCATGCTTTAAGAATGTTTTATTTTAAGAGAGTATTATGCTGGCCATTTTATCATGAACTGAAATGGGGTTAACTACACTTGTCAAACTGCTTCCAAATAAAGTGCATAAACTATTTTCCCATTTTCCTTTAGGATTCTTGTCAAATATAATAGCAAACTGTGCACATATTTTATGAAGTGTAGAAGTCAGGTTTTTCTAATAGAATTATGTTACAGTCATTTTCTGTTATCACATCTTCATTAAAATTAATATAAAAATTTAGGTTCAGAACTGAATACTGGGAGAATATAGATCAAAAAAGAAAAAATGTAATACAAACTATAACTTTCTAGTGATGAACTAAAAATCTAGAAGTGAAGTTTTTCTGGGCAAGATGCAGAGAGTAAAGATGTGAACTGCTGTGGATTAAAACTTTAAAAAAAATAGTGTTGCTTGTTTCTCTTTTTTCTTCTTTTACAATATAGTATGTCATTCACATTATTTTACAGCCCTTTGTTTCTACCTTGTACATTTTCCTTTGTTTGCTAGATAATTTTAATGTCAATATTATATTTAATTGTTCATATACTAAGGTTTCTCCAAAGAACATCTTAATAAATATGCACACAGCATACATTCTATGAGTTTAATTTATTTTCTTAGAATAAATGATAAAAATTGAGTGCCTGGAGCAGAGCACAATACATATTTATACTGGCTTCTTCCTGCAACAACATCTTCAAGTAATATCTTTGGATGTTTGAGCCAATAAATGAAACTTGGACTCATATTATTATTTTCTGTACTCTACATTATAGTTAACTAGTAGTTATATAATTCTTTTTAAAAAGACTAATTTTTATGTCTTTATTTGTATTTATCTGTGTGCAGTGGCCAGAAGGTGTAAGATCAACTGGAGCTAGAGTGAAAGGTGCTTGTGAATTACTGATGGGGTGCTGGGACCTGAACTCATGTTCTCTATAAGAGCCACAAGCACTCCCAACACTGAACCACTTCTCCAGCCCGTACACAACATTTGAATTTATTTGTTCTATGTGATTTTTTTTTATTTTAGTGACTAGTATAACATTTTTTCTCCTATGATACATTTTTGTTGCTTTCCATTTTTACATTTATAAATTGTAATATCAAATGCCTATTTTCATTGACCTTCTTTAGATTGTTTTTAATATTAGATTTATTTGCTTTAAAAATGAGAATATTCAAGCTTTTGATAGCTATTACCACTATACTTAGAAAACTGGGCAACAATGTATACAACCACCAGTAATTTATAAACCTACCACTTTTATTAGCTTCAAAAATGTTTCATCTGAATAAAATTTTCAACTTGAGATCAATATTTCAAAATTTATATCTACAACACAAAATTGGAAAACAGGATAGATAAGCAAAAGACATGTATGCTTTAAAAATGTCTAAACAAAGCATTACGAGACAAAACATCTATAAAACACCATTGGATTTATTTTATGTTGGCAATCTGCTGAGCATGGAGCTTTTCTAAAGTGTAGTTTGTATACCCAGTGAGATTCCATAGGAAAAAACCAGTTTTTGTGAGAGGTTGTAGATTAGAGATAGCTTCTGAACTAGAGATAGGGGTTCATGTACTTCCTCTCTTTCCCGGAACCCGTCTGGCTTGGGTCTGTTCAGGCTCCGTGCATATTGCCACACTGAGTTTCTATGTGGTTGTGAAGTGACCAGTAGCTTCTAGGTTTTTTTTTAACTTTTTTATTCCTTTTTTAAATTATGAATAAAGTCTCATTTTTTTCCCATGTATCCCTTTGTTCAATCTCCCTTCCTACTCTCGCCCCTCCCAGTCACTCGGTCTTTTCCCCATCTCCTCATATCTTTCCCAGCAAGGGCAGAAGGTCCCAAGGTCCCAAGGTGGCTTAGTTCAGCTTCCACTTCAGGCAAGTTCGATATTCTCATCCTAATATCAAGACTTGGTTAGGAGTACCTCTGGAGGAAGTGGGATCCAAGGTGCCATTCCAAGGTGATTCGGATCCCAAGCTGTTCAGTGGTTGTGGTTTGCAGCTTGGACAGGCTTAGATTTTATTTAAAGTCTACTAATGAGTGAGTACAACCCCTGCTTATCTTTCTGGGATTGTGATACCTCACTCCGGAGGATATTTTCCAAAACCATCCATTTGCCTGCAATATACACATATATATTTTATGTGTATATATATATATACACATATATATTTTACTGCTGAGTAGTACTCCAGTGTATAGATGTACCACAGTTTGTTAATCCATTCTTCAGTTGAGGGACATCTAGGTTGTTTCCAGATTCTTGCTATTACAAATAATGCTGCTATGATCATAGTTGAGCTAATGCTTTTGGGGTGCAAATGTGCATCTTTAGGGTATATGCCCAAAAGTGGTATTGCTGGGTCCTTGGGGAGATTGATTTCCAGTTCTCTGAGAAACCTCCATACTGCATTCCAGAGTGGCTGAACAAGCTTACACTCCCACCAACAATGGAGGAATGTTCCCCTTGCTCTACAACCTCTTCAGCATAGGCTGTCATTTGTGTCTTTAATCTTAGCCATTCAGACAGATGTAAGGTGGTATCTCAAAGTTGTTTTGATTTGCATTTCTCTGATGGCTAAAATTGTTGAGCACTTTTTCAGGTGCCTTTCAGCCATTTATAATTCTGCTGAGAATTTCCTTTTTAATTCTGAAACTCATTTTTTAATTGGGTTATTCAAGGTTTTGGACTTTAGTTTCTTGAGTTTTCTATATATTTTAGAGATCAGTCCTCTGTCACATGTAGTATTGGTGAAAATCTTTTGTCATTCTGCAGGCTGTGTCTTTGGCTTTACAGAAGCTTCTCGTTTTCAGGAGGTCCCACTTATTGTGTCTTAGTGTCTGTGATACTGGTGTTATATTCAGAAGTGGTCACCTGTGCCAACTCATTGGAAGGTATTTCCCATTTGCATTTCTATCAAGTTCAGTGTGGTTTATGTTGAGGTCTTTGATCCACTTGGATTTGAGTTTTGTGCAGGGTGATAGGCTTGGATCTATTTGCTTTTTTCTACACACTACCATCCAGCTATGCCAACACCATTTGTTAAAAATACTATTTTTTTCTATTGAATATTTTGGGCTTCTTTGTCGAAGATCAGATGTTCATAGGTTTTTGGGTTAATGTAGAGATCTTCAATTCGATTTCATTTATCCACGAGTCTGTTTTTATGCCAGTACCAGGCTGTTTTTAATATTGTAGCTCTATAGTATAACTTGAAGTCAGGGATGGTGATGCCTCCTGAGGTTCTTTGGTTGAGCTAAATTGTTTTGGAAATCTTGGCTTTCCTGTTATCTCAAATGAAATGGAGTATTGTTCTTTTCAGGTCTGTAAAAAATTGTGTTGGGATTTTGATGGGAAGTGCATTGAATCTGTAGATTGCTTTTGGTAGAACTGCCATTTTTACTATGTTGATCCTACCTATACATGTACATGGGAGATCTTTCCATTTTCTAATATTCTCTTCAATTTCTTTCTTCAGTGATTTAAAGCTTTTATCAAATAGGTCTGTTACTTCCTTGGTTATAGTTACTCCAAGGTATTTAATGCTATTTGCAGCTATTATAAAGAGTGATGTTTCCCTTATTTCTTTTTCAGCACTTTTATTTTTAGTGTATAGAAGGGCTACTAATTTCTTTGAGTTAATCTTGTATCCTGTTACATTGCTGCAGGTGTTTATCAGCCATAGAAGTTCCTTGGAAGAATTTTGTGGGTCACTTATGTATACAATCATATTGTCTGCAAATAGAGATAGTTTCACTTTTTCTTTTCCAATTTGTATCCCCTTAATGTTTTTTTTGTTCTCTTATTGCTTTAGCTAAAACGTCGAGAACTATATTTAATAGATAAGGGGACAGGGGACAGCCTTTTTCTTGTTCCTGATTTAGTGGGATTGCTGTGAGTATTTCTCCATTTAGTTTGATGTTGGCTGTAGGCTTCTTGTAAATCACCTGTATTATATTTAGATATTTTCCCTGTATTCCTGATCTCTCCAGGACTTTTATCATAAAGGAGTGTTGGATTTTGTCAAAGGCTTTTTCAGCATCTAAGGACATAATCATGGTTTTTTCCTTCCGTTTGTTTACATGATGTATGACATTTACATTTTTCTGTATGTTGAACCATCCCTGCATTTCTGGAATGAAGCCTACTTGTTGATATGAATGATATTTTCTATATGTTGTTGTATTTTGTTGAGAATTTTGCATCAATATTCATTAGGGAAATTGGTCTGTCATTCTCTTTCTTTGTTGCATCTTTAAGTGGCTTGGGTATTAGGGTTATTGTAGCCTCATAAAAAGAGTTTGGCAATATTCCTTCAGTTTCTACTCTATGAAACAGTTTGAGGAGTATTGTTATTAGTTCTTTGAATATCTGGTAGAATTCTGCACTGAAACTATCTGGAGCTGGGCTTTTTTTTACTTGGGTGGCTTTTAATGATAGCATCAATTTCTTTGGAGTTATAGGTCTGTTTAGGTATTTAATCTGATCTTGATTTAATATTGGTAAGTGGTACCTAATGAGAAAGCTGTCCATTTCTTCTAAGTTTTCCATTTTTGTGGAATATAGATTTTCAAAGTATGACGTGATAATTCTCTGGATTTCCTGGGGGTCTGGTGTTATGTCCCACTTCTGATTTCTGATTTTCTTGATTTGGACTCTCTCTCTCTCTCTCTCTCTCTCTCTCTCTCTCTCTCTCTCTCTCTCTCTCTCTCTCTTTCTCTCTCCCTCTCTGATTTTTGGTTGGTTTGGATAAGGGTTTATCTATCTTGTTGACTTTCTCAAAGAACCTACTCTTTGATTCATTAATTCTTTGTATTGTTCTTTTTGTTTCAATTGTATTGATTTAAACTCTAAGTTTGATTATATACTCCTTCTAGGTAAGTTTGCTTCTAATTGTTTTAGGGCTTTTAGCTGTGCTGTTAGTTCTCTAGTGTGGGATTTCTCTAGATTTTATATAGGTATCTAGTGCTATGAATTTTCCTCTTAAGACTGCTTTCATTGTGTCCCATAAGTTTGGGTATGTTGTGGATTCATTTTCATTAAACTCTAGGAAGTCTTTGATTTCTTTCTTAATGTCTTCCTTGACTTAGAGTGCTTCAGTTGATTGATGTTTAGTTTCCATGAGTTGGTAGACTTCCTTTGATTTTTGATGTTGTTGGACTCTAACTTTAGACCATGGAGGTCTGTAATGATACAAAGGATTAGTTCCATATTTTTTTATCTATTGACATTTGCCTTATGACCAAATATGTGGTCAATTTAGAGAAAGATCCATGTGGTGCTGAGAAATATGTATATTTCTTTGTGTTTGAGTGGAAGCTTCTGTAAATATCTATTAAATCCATTTGCATCATAAGCTCTGTTAGATCCCTTATTTCTCTGTTGAGTTTCTGTCTGGTTGACCTATCCAAGGGTGAAAGTGGGGTATTGAAGTCTCCCATGGTTAGGGTGTGAGAACTGATGTGGGGTTTGAGCTTTAGTATTTTTTTTATATATATGTAGGTGCCCTTATATTAGGGGTATAAATATTCAGGATTGAAATCTCATCTTGATCAATTTTTTTCTGAGATGAATAAATAATGTCTGTCCTGGTCTCTTTTAATTGATTTTAGTTTGCAGTCTACTTTGTTAGATATTAGGATGGCAACACCTGTAGTATTATGAATGAGACTCAGAGCCAAATATAGGGGTAAGGCTGAAATATCAGAGAGAGTAAGCACCACAGTCAATTCTCACCCAGCTGTCATGCAACTTCCTCAGCCTTGCTCCTGGTTGCTACCGCCAGATGCTTCTGCCAGTTGCTTCTCTTAGTGGTTTCGATTGTCTCTGGGTTTCTACAAGCCCTTATATACACATCTAGGTTAGGACTAAAGGCATGTAGCCTTAAACTTAGAGAAACAGAAGAAGTTCTGTGTCCGGAGTTGTGGGATTAAGGGTGGAGGTCATCACTCACAGCTTTCCCTGTGCTGGGATTAAAGGTGTATGTGACTGGGTCAGATGTTTATCTTTATATTTAAGGTTTAAGAATTTCCTGAGCTGTCTGCCTAGGAATTGACTGGGTTCTCTCTCTCTCTCCAATATTCAGGTTTTATTAAATGTTTAATATATATCCACAAACACCAGCTTGTTTCTTGGGACCATTTGATTGGAAATTTTTTCCAACCCTTTACTCTAAGCCTGTGTCTGTCTTTGGGGTTGAGGTATGTTTCTTGTATGCTACAGAAGGATGGCTTCTGTTTTTGTATCCATTGTGTTAGAATGTGTCTTTTTATAGGTGAATTGAGTCCATTGATATTTAAGGGATATTAGTGACCACTGATTGTTATTTCCTGTTATTTTTGGTGGTAGCTTGTATGTATTTACTTTCTTTGGGCTTTTCTTCTGTGGGATTATTGATTGTGGTTTCATGGGTGTATCTGGGACACTTAGGTTGGAGTTTTCCCTCTAATGTTTTCTGAAGGGCCTGATTTGTGAATAAGTATTGTTTAAGTTTGAATTTGTCATGAAATATCTTGTTTACTTCGTCTATGGTTATTGATAGTTTTGCTGGGTATAGTAGTCTAGGTTGGCAGCTATGCTGTTTTAGTGACTGTATAACTTCTAACCAGGACCTTCTTGTTTTCATTGTTTCCATTGAATAGTGATGAGTTATTCTGATGGGTCTGCCTTTATAGGTAAGTTGGCCCTTTTCTTTTGCAGCTCTTAAAATTTTTTCTTTGTTCTGTATCTTTTGTGCCTTGACTATTATGTGGCGAGTGGACTTTTTTGGGGGGTCAAATTTATTTGGTGTTCTGTATGCTTCTTGTATCTTTATAAGCATTTCCATCTTTAGGTTGGGAAAGTTTTCTGTTATGATTTTATTGAATACATTATCTGTGCCTTTGAGCTGGAATTCTTCTCCTTCTTTTATTCCTATTATTCTCAAGTTAGGTCTTTTTATGGTGTTCCAAATTTTCTGAACATTTTGTGGTACGGCTTTTTGGATTTAGTGTTTTCTTTGACTGGTGTATCTATTTCCACTATTGAGTCTTCCACTCCAGAGATTCTCTCTTCTGTCTCTTGGATTCTGTTGGTTATGCTTGTAGCTGTAGTTCCAACTCTTTTCTTCAGATTTTCTATTTCCACTGTTGCCTCACTTTGTGCCTTTTTTAAATCACTTCTGTTTCAATTTTTAGTTCCTGGAATGTTTCTTTTATTTGTTGGTTTTCCTTTTCTTGGTTTCCTTTGTTTTTCTTCAAGGATTTGTTCATTTCTTCCTTTTTTTGTTTGTATTTTCTTCTATCTCTTTAAGGATTTTTTTTTTATATCCTCTTTTAAGGCTGCTATAATCTTCATAAAGGTGTTTTTGCTGTTGTTTCCTTCTGTTTCCTCTTCAGTGCCCTGTTCAGGTCTTGGTGTTGTAGAACCACCAGTTTCTTCTGGTGTTGCCTTGTTGTTCTTTATATTGTTATATGTATTCTTTCACTGGCATCTGCACATTGCTTCAGTTGTTCACACTTACTCTGCTTTTCGTCAGTTGTGGTTAGGGGGCTTGTATGTCTCTTGTCTGCTCTGAACTCGGGGTCTATACAGTCCCTGACTTTGCTCTGTATCTGGGTCTGAGTTTCAAACCATGTGTCTGTCCATCTTTGATGAAGCAGTTCACCCTGGAGGTAGGGCTAGACTGAAGGAGGGCCCTTCTGCTAGTAGTCCCTGGGGAAAAACCCTTCCAGTTTTAGCCCATGGCCAGTCATCTAGCTGAGAGTCTGAGATCTGAATTATGGGTGTGTCCTCAGCCCCCGAAGAGGGATTCTCCAATAGGCAGCCCAAGAGCTGAGGTTTCCTTACTACTGAGTTTGTTCTGGACAGGGTTCAGAGTCCGTCTATCTGTGATGATGCAGCTTACCCAGTAGCTTCTAGTTTTTGCCATGACTTCCCCAGAGAGATGAACTGTAACATGGAACTGTGATCCAGATAAAATCTTTGTCCTTAAATTGTTTTGTTGAGTTATTTTTTTTTTCAGAGCAACAGAAACAGTATTAGGACAGCAGTCAAAATGCAATGTACTACTTGTAATTACTTATAGGTTCTATTTTTCTCTTTATCTCATGTATCTGCAGTTTTAAGAAACCATGATTTGCATAGCATGGTGATTATTTCAATGATTCAACAATATGATATTAATATGTGCACCAAATGGGTTAGCATAATCATTTTTAAACAGAAGGTAACATAACACTTTATGAAACTCTAATAAGTGATATTTGACAAATGAGGTAAAATATTCAGATTCAAAAATGTCCTTTTTCTATCTTCTCTTTCTTGTTTTTTATCAGTCTGTGATCTTCTATTTTGTTTCCCCTTGAGCTAAAATATTCAAAAGGTCACAACTGAGAAGAATCCTCTGTGACCTTTGAAAAAATCCAATACCATTTTAAGAAATATGATATTAATATATCCTAATTTTACAATTATTGTAACTATATCAAACTGATTCATTGCATTTCAACACTTACGGATTGTTAAATTGTGCATTTTATCCTACTTACGAACCGCTGGTGTTTCAAAAACAGATATACACAGAGAAACAGAAAATTTCAGGAAAATATAGTATTAATAAAATTGTGCTAATGTATAAATCATGCAGTTCCAAGTTTTATGTGCTCTGTTTAACTTATCCTTTTTTGTTCAATATTTTAAGGCACTCTGATAAAAGTTTTTTATGACAAAATAAAATTCCAAGTACTGATGTGTTCAGATCCTGACACATCAATTGAAGAATTATTTGCTTTTTTTCCTAACTTTAATTTAATGAGCTCCTTTTGAACATATTATGCATGAGCTTTTTGCTACAGAGCATCTTTCATTATAAACTTTCTTAGGAAGATGGCTTCAAATAAAAGCTTTTGGCTTAATAATGACAGTTTCTGATGGCTTTATTAAGGTATAATTTACATATCTTAAAATTCATTCATTTAAAATATATAATTCAATTATTCTTAGTAAATTTATAGGGTTATGCAACCCTTACCAGGAGACAGACATTTTGATTGTCTAAGAAAGTTTCTCTTTGTGAATGTGCAGTCATGGTCCCCCCATGGCCCCCACTCTCCAGCCCAGTAGCAGGAAAATGCTACTTTCTTTTCTGTCTCTGTATAGTGTTGCCTTTAAAATGTTTTACGTGAACAAAACCATGCAATATGTAGTCTTTGTGTTCTTGTAGTGCATTTCAGACATTCATTTGTTTTAATTGCTGAATGGTGTCTGTTGTGCCTAAAGCTCGACCCTCAGAGAGACCACTAAAGTCCAAGATATTTGGAAAACAATAGAAAGGTTTATTGATAGTGCAATACAAACTATACAGGGAGCTTACTCCAAGCTTCTGTGGTAACAGATCAAGGAGGAGCTGTCTGTCCTTGGTAACAGCAAAATTTTACAGGCAAAGACTACCACATAGTTGGCTGCTTGGGGACAGGGTGCTCTTCTGTCCCAGGGTATCTTTGGATTCTACCTGGGTAGGTCTCACCAGGACCCTACCTGGGATGGCTGCTTTTTCCCAGAACTGGGCAAGTAAGAATCTATTCTCCCAGGACTGGACAAATGTCTTGACTAATCTCCCATAATTGGGCAGGTAGGAATCTATTCTTCTCCCAGAATTGGGCAGGCCCCCTGCCAGGAATGTGAAACTAAACTTTCTTTTACCTTTTTTAATAAAATAGTTGCTAGAATACAGAATGGGGTTTCTTGAGCTAAGTTTATTGTCTTCAGTGTCAGTTATATGGACAGCCACATTTTTTTTCACTTGTTCACTCACCAGTTTACAGACAGTTTTTGGCTACTATAATTCATGCTACTGCAAACAGCCAATTATAGTACTTTGTTTGGCCTAGACTGTCTGGCCTTTTGAGTAGAGTAGGAGGAGTAGAAAGTAGAAACTGGGAAGTTTATGTTTAATCCTTTAAGAAACCTTTGTCAAAGCCCCCATCATTAGAAGGTCCAGGCACATCTGTTTGCTTGCTAATTTCTAGCATGACAATTTTTGAAGTTTAGAGTCATTCCAGTTTCTGTACAAAAGTATTACATCAACATTTTGTTTTAATTACTCCATACAATTATCTTTTTATTTAAGTTACTTTCATATTCTCTAGTATTTACTAATTAGCAAAAATGCATTTTCCCATTTTTGGAGAGTGGAGGTAAGTCTGTCTTGTGTCTGATGCCCACTTCTTTCCTTATACATCCTTCCCTACCTCTCTGCATATTATTTTCTTTATATCTCCCTCCTTTTCACCTTCCTTTCTTTGCTTTATGAAGAAGACGGTAAATTTACCTCATGAGCTTGAGACTAATGATTCTGTCAATTAAGGATTAGAGCATTTCATTCTTAATGCCCAAATTTATCTAACAATTGTTGGTTGCCAGCATCATGTGCTGTCAACTACCCTCGTGTGAACCTCCAAGTGGGAGTAGTTATGACAGGCATCTTGCTTTCTGCATCCTTAAGATTGCCTACTGATGCTGACTTTTTAGAGAAGTAGAACTCACTTTTCATGCTTTGAATTTCTCTAAGAAAACTCTAACACTTCCAGTATAGACTATCCTTCAAGGATGATCAGAAAGAATTATCCATTGCTTGAATTTACATTGACATTGTGTGTGTGTGTTGAGGGAGTTCTTAGGGCTTTCATCTTTTTTATTCATTTTTAACTAAATGAGATCAGCAGGGGGTAATATGGATGGTTTCAGGAACTTCAAGTTAAAGTAAATGACATTAATTATATCTATTGTATTTTGGAGCAAGGTGGTGTATATTTTTCCTTATAAATAATGCAACAGGAAAGTCATTTATCAGACAGTGTGACTTCTTGATTATAGTACAAAGAAGGAAATGTTACAGCAGTAAAGAAACTCAAATCCAAACCAGTAGGACCAATAACCTAAAAGCAATCTGCTGAATTTATAATCCCCTTTTCTTACATGGTAAGAGATGTGAGATGCTCATTTTTAGCTCCTTAGTGAGCACTTAAGTCTAAAATATATATAAAGACAAACTCTTCCAAAATGAACAAAATTTTCTGATAGCCTAGAAGTTGCATAGAACTTTGCAGTCAGCAATGTGAATATGGGAGAAGTCAAATCCAGATGGACACACAGAGGACTTTTATGAGTAGGTTGTTGGTCCTATTTTGGTTTAGTCTGAAAGATGTTTGCAAGGACATCTAGTACAGGTAGCATGATAGGAAAATACAGGAGATGAATGGATGCTGCTGAAGCATGAGTAAAGTGTACACCCCAGCGCATGCATAGTTTCCACTTCTGCTCTGATTCATCAGAACACTGTCTCTAGGGTTCCTAGGTGAGACCTCCAACTCTAGCGGCTCCCTATCGCTCTGTTAGAATTAGAAAAAGCTTGGGTTTTGGTGTTATAGATGCTCAGTGTTTGAGTAAGAAAAACACAAAATGGAGGTTTTTCACAATAGAATGTGGCAAGAGGATACAGAATTGATAAAATTCTGGGGACAAATTATTTTCAAAATTGTAGTCAAAAGAAACACCCACCAAAAGATACATTAAAAATACAGTAATAGATCACCGGTATGGCTTAATACATTGGTCCATGCAGCTTCTTCCCTATCTTGGCTCCCTCTTCAGGTTGAGGTAAAGCTAAGCTTTATTATGGCATGAATCTGAGTCTGGGGTCTTCCAACACAACTATGCAGATAATGATGGTTTACTTAGCTCAACAGAGTATCTGCACCACAGCCCAAGCTGCTAGCAGAAGTGTGAAAGAACTTTGAATATTCACAAGTTGAGTAAATTGCTGCCCAGTTCACACTAACTATGGTACTTTTTTATTTTTAATGTTAAATCCTCTAGTTTTATGCCTTCATTTTCTTACTATCTAACCCATGTTCCCTTTTAAATAGATGGGTAGCTGAATAATTTTTCAAATTTGATTGTTTGCATGCATTTAATTCTCAAAAAATAAAGAAAAAATATTGTTAAGAAAAGAAACCAAGAAAACTAAATGTAAACTCTTCACTTTTGATGTACTTTGATTCCATCTTTGCCATTCTATAAAATACTGAATTAATTTTACTAAATCAAAGGTAATTTTGGGATTCAAATAAAATGTTCAAGTTAGCAAAGTATTAGCTGTGTTAATCAAAACAAAAAATTATAAAATCAGAATCTAAAATGGGTAATACTAATTAAAATATAATTTATGCGATTAACAGTTAACCCACCTGTATATATAAAACACATGTATTTATTTTTGCAGTGTTTTAGCTTTGAAAGAAAATTGTTCACCTTATTAGGTAACACTTTCTGTGCTGTTAGCAGGTTGCTTCTTTTTGAGCTTATAAATAAAATTTAATTTTTAATGTCGTCTTTTGGAGGCAGAGTAAAAAAATTTTTCAGTGCATCAAGTTTTTGTTTATTATTTCTAAATCAGTACTTTGTTCTTAAAACTTAAAGAAAAAAACAAATAGGTGAAAGTGTTAGTGGATAGTAAATTTTATACCTAAAAATTTGGCTCAAAAGAAATGTTCTGCTTCTATTTATAGTACCTTTTTTTGTGTGTGTGCTGAGAAAATTATAAGGAGTGAAAGAAAACAGAGGTGCCCATTAATTTCCTTAAAGGTTAAAAAAGTCTGGAGATCCATGTGGTTCATGTGAGGAATATTTTGTTGTCCTCAATGATGGAGGAGAAAATGATTAACTGGTTTTCTTTTACTAGAAAGTATGAATAATTTCAGTTACAGAAATGGGCTGTAACTTTCCCAGAATGCATTAGAAACACAAATGTCAAAGCTGTCATGGGAATGCCAAAGCTATTCTCACCTTTGGAGATGCTTAGCTAATGGATCCCTCCTCACTTTGCACATTCTCCTCAGTGAGGTCTGCTGGGTGGGCAAGAAACTGGGCTGACGGTCAGTAGTAGAGGGATTTGAGGAGACCACAGTAGCCAGCCCTCTCCTCTTTCTGTGTCCTGCCTCCAGCAAGGGTTAACAGCCTCTGTCAGCTCATAACCCAGAAGCTTCTGTCCCAGATGCGATAGAATTGTTTATTATTGGGGACTTACTTGAACTTTGTCTGGAAACCATTCTATTCTGGCACTGTAGCCCAGGATGGCCTTGAACTCCCTTTCCTCTTGTTTTAGATACCCAAATGCTGAGATCACAGGAAGGTACCACCATATTTGGTTTGCCATTCCTTTTAAAGAGAAGAAGATTCCATCGTCTTGATTCTCACATTGCATGCTCTTTCTTTTTTTTCTGCTTTTAAATTTTTATATGTTTATTGTTATGGTGGTGGTGGTGTGTGTGCCTGTGCAGGTGTGTATGCCAGAAGGCAACTTTGTGGATCAGTTCTCTACTTCTGCCTTTGTGTGGCCTTCAGGAATTGAATTCAGGTGAGTGGACCTGTGTAGCAAGAGCTTTTTCTGTCAGGTTGTCTTGCTGGCCTGGGTCTGTCTGGGCTTTCTGTTTTCTTAGTCTAGAGATTGTGACAAAGCCTTGAGGCTAGAGAAGAGGCTTTCTAAAAACTAACGAGAACCACATCTAAACTTACTGGACCAAGAGATGCCCCAGAGCGATGCCAGTGGTACTGCTGTGAATGTACTTTTCTCTGTCAGCTGAAGAGACCTTAATGTCTATAGGTCTGAACTTGTTGTCCACATCATCATATTTTATTTTCCTCTCAGAATTCTATGTCATCTTCATGGAAGTAGGGCTTTACATTGTCACCTTAAGCTACTGGAAGTTCTTTTTCTCCTGTTTTATTTTCTGGAGACATCTCTTGCTATTTGTCTCAGGCTAGCCTAAAATTCAGAGTGTAGCCCAGGCTAGTTAGACCTCATGATTCTTCTGCTTCAGCCTCCAGAGTGCTGTTATTGCAGGTATGCATCACCACCATTTTCTATTTCTCTTTGTATGTAAACCAAGGGGTTCAATTATGGTGTATGCCATTAAAAAGTGCTCACCTCACACAGTCTAATCTTTCTTTTGTCACATTGAAGAAAGGACCCACTTTATAGAACCTCTCTCCTCTCTATATCACCAAGAGAACTGGTCTAATTAAGTTTCTGCTGTTTGATTTATAATAATAATTTAACTGTTTTTTTTGTAAATAAACACAAGGTTCAAAGAGGAGAAACAGCTTTATCAAGCTCAAATAGCTAATTATGTATGAAGACATTTTGTGATTCTATTATATTTTAGTAGACCCAGTATCCATGTTCTGACCAGCTCTTAGATAACACTGAACTCCTCATCCCTTAGAGAATTGCATAGTGCATCTGGTTGATATACATATACATTATGCCTGATTCATCTCTGTTGGTCCTTTTCTTTGATGAGTATCATGGTCATTCTAAAAGGCTATTTTTCCTCACTCATAAAATACCTTTTTAACATAACTGAAATGAAGCTTCCATCATAGTAAAATACCGAGCACAATAACTTATATTCATATCTTTATTGAATATTCAACACAAGGTAGGTGCAAAATGCACTTTAAACATGGTTTTGTTTTGGATTTCATTTCTGTGCTTGAATTTTCTATTTATGGAAGCAAATGGTTGTGTAGTAAATGTAGGCTTTTGTGTTTAAATGATTTTTTTCAGCTTATAAATGGACTATAAAACAACAGTTCAGAGAGAGAATTGCCATGGAATCTTTCACAATCCCATTGCTGAGCTATTGACTTGGCATTTTCAGGAAAACTGAAACCCTGAATTGTGTGATAATGTCTCTCTTGTTGGAAAAGTGTGCAAAATGTCTTTAAAAAGACATATCAAAAAATCCTCTCTTTAGAGTTCAGTCTTATAATATAGTCAGCAGTGAAAACATAATTGTTATGCCTTCCATCCAACATATACAGGGTACTCTTATTTCATTTCAGATTTGAGAAGTCCTAATTCAGATGAAAGGAATTATATTTCAGCTGGCCTTCTATGGGAAGCGGCAATGACTGATTTTTAATGATTATGGGAATGTGTGAAAGCATAGGGAAAACTTGCCATATGTTTTTTTTTAATTTAATGACATACCTTTGTTGTAGTACCTTTTTATTCAATGAATAATTATTGAAATATGGCTCTTCTTTATAATGTTTGGTTGTTCTAAGCCACATGACAATAGATGATAGGTGTTGGTTTTAGAGACTACACTTGTTCTGGATATAAATATATTGGTCTGTAGAGCAAATTGGTTTCCATGTTACCACTCAGAAAATTTAGCACTCTGAAATTGTGAAGACTGTCATTTGCCTACCCTCTGTTTTTTAGATAAGTGTATGTAATTTTAACTATTTGAAATGTTATTCCACCTACATACAGCACTCAAGCACAAAAATCACTTAGAACATAGACAAGGTAATTCATGAAAAACAAATTACAGTATCAAAATAGTCACAGAATCTCTGTAAAAATGTGAAGTCAAATGTCATCTCCCACTAGATTGAGACTAATGTGCTATGTATAAAATCTTTTATTCTAAATATTCTGTAACAAAATAGTTTCATCATTCTGAAAATGTATCCATTTATATTACTTATTTCAAGTGCTGTGAACAAAGTTTACTGCCTCGAGTATTTTCTCTTATTTCACCAGGGTAACATCTCCCCAGTTTTAAGATCTTACTTTATAGAAATTCACTTTTGAAAAGTCTCTTTTGTCATAACATTGGGCTAGAATATCCCACTTGACTTCACAGCGCTTTATATTTAGCATTCCACACTACCAATCATTTGTCTTGGAAGTTTCTTGTTTATTTTATACTAAACTAAGTTTCTTAAGAACAGAGATTTTTTATATTTATTATAAAATAGCCATTCCTGTAACAACCATAGACATATAAGGAATATATGTTCAATTATTATTAATGACTAAATTAAACTGAATATCCAGGCTGCCAGGAAGCATGAGAATTAGTCCTACAACTTAGACACTAGTATTTATTTTTGTATAAATGCACAATCAGTTTAAAAGTACTTTTTATTTGTAGTTCACTGAGTTTTGATCACGTGATGCCAGTAAACTTGATAAACTTCTTTCGCTGAATCTATTGAAATAATTTATGTACTTTTCATCCCTTTACTCGGGTAATGTATTGAAGTATGCTAATTGAATTTTAGATGTTGAATCAACAATGCATTTCTAGCATAAATTACACTTGGGTTATGACAGATGATCATTTTATGTAATATTCAGTTTGGTCTATAGTTTTCTGATAGCACTTTTCCTTGTTTTAGAAGCAGAATAATATTCAATAAAATAATGGTAAAAGAATAGATTGTAAATTTTTGTTTCCTAACTGTGTGATAAAGCAAGACTGAGTTCATATGATTTCAAGCACTTAATTTGGGACTTCTTTAATTACAAATTGATGATTTATAAATTCATGCAGAGCTGTTAACATTTTTAAATGTCTTCACTGTGCTTTTTATATATATTTCCATTTCATTTAGTTTGCAAAATTTGTTATCACAAAGTTGTTTAAAATAGACACTTAATATTTTATAATTATTATAAAATACTAATTTTGTTATCCCATAAGTATTGAATATGCAATGGGTTTGTCATTTCAATTCTAATATTGCTAACTTTCTTCCATTCATTTTTGCTTCCCTGGGTATGAGGTAAATGTGCACTTTAATCTCTCGCTGCTGTTTTTGCCTGGTGAATCTCATGACTCAATAGAGAGACTATGAGAAAACTCACTATTTTACATTATGATCTTGTTTCTAGAGTCTTTTACTCATCAAAATCTGTGCCCATGGTCTGTGAACACTTCAGTAGTTAGAGTCCCAAGAGTAGAAACTATGAACTGTGGGGAGTAGAAGCTAAATGTGTTGCACGGGAACTACGCCTTCGGCTTTGGAACTGTGGGGAGTAAAGTAGAACTTTTACTTTACAAAACCAACCAGAAGGATTTTGTTTTGTTTTTAAACCTCATCCTGGACCATGGATGAATCATGTGAACTTTCTGAGTGATTTATTCAGTTTCTTCCTGAAATTTGAGTGAACAGCATGGACATCACCTCTCTTTAAAACCTTTTAATTTGCAGAACAAATAAAAAATATTTGTCCAGTACCACAAGTTTCTGCATTAGTTAGTTTTCCATTACTGTCATGGGGTTCTTAAGGTCAATGACTTAAGGAGGAAGATACTTTGGTTCTTGTTCAGGGATTTCAGGTCCCCTGGCTCCATTGCCTATAGGCCTGTTATGCAAAAGAACATGTCAGGAAGACATGAAGGAAGCTAGCTGATCTTTGCTTGGCAGATCTGGGAAAAGTGAGAAGAGAACCAAGGAGATACACTTTTTCGTGGCATGCTTCTCATCACCCACTCCTCCAATCAGTCTTCACCTCCTAGTTCCCACTTTCTCCCAGGAATGTCATTAAACTATGAAACCATCAAACTATTAGTCCTTTTAGAGCACCTGTAGCTCAATCACTTCCCTAAAACCCACCTGCTTGGAGCCCAGCCTTAGGGCCTGGATGTTGGTGACACTTCACATTCAGATTCCTAGAGGCCTCTTTCCTTCAGACTGTATCCTTTCTGGGTTTTTATTATGTTTCCACCATATCACTCTCACTGTTGAGACTGCTTACTGACATTTTTGCTTACATAATAGATTCCTCCTCTCCATCTTCATATTTTAAGATGTTCCTACTGCCTATTTTCTCCAAATGTCTTTGGAGAGAGGAAGCCAAAAGAGGTGGCACCAACTGATCAATACCAAATGCTTTCCTTAAGAGAGAAAGGGAATAAGAGCCCACATTTCAGGCTTTTCTTTCTTCAGCTGAAGGGTTTGAATTTTACCTAGTGATTTTTACATTTCTGAACAGATAATCTAGTGATTTTTACATTTCTGAACAGATAATTCTTGGGGAGAAAATGTCATCAGAGAAACAGAATCTTAAGGTATTTAAACAGAAGGTTAGAAGATTAAAATTGTAGCTGACAGGAAGAAGTTTTTCAGGTTCAGTGAGAAGATGTGGGATGAACAGCAAAGTGTAGACTTAATGATGTTGTAAAGAAAACAGATGACAG
The DNA here is from genome assembly GCA_004025045.1 of Sigmodon hispidus. Lineage (NCBI taxonomy): Eukaryota > Metazoa > Chordata > Mammalia > Rodentia > Cricetidae > Sigmodon > Sigmodon hispidus. The sequence continues at coordinate 24,119 of PVIH01008414.1, read as the reverse complement.
CTAGTTCAAGAACTCGTGAGTAAAGGACTGACAGGTTACAAAAAAAATGAGAAGGAAATTGTGTATAACACTTTGAAACTTTTCCTCTAGATAACCCTAAATCATAACCCATGATGATTTTTGCACAACAAATATTTGTATATTTAATTTATTTATGCAAAATTCATTTGAATATTTTCCTCAAGCATTGTTGATGTTGAAAACAAAGAATGAGATATGTATTTAATTAATGATCATGATTTGCTTTATCAAAATTCATGTGCAAAGTTTATTAAGCTTTTTGGGAAAAATAAGTTGTTACTAGTTATTTTTTGCATATTTATTTATTTTTCTCTACTCATGTATGTGTTTAGGTGTGCACATTATGTGTGCATGTTTGTGTGTGTGTGTGTGTGTGTCCATGTACACATACTGAGAGATCAGAAGAGAATATCAATATTCTATGCTACCACTCATTAATTTATTATCTTGAGCCAGGGTCACTCATTGAACCTGGAGCTAGGTGTACAGCCAGCAAGTACCCAATTATTTCTGTGGTGCCCTACTAAATCTTACCACAATACATACACAAAAGTCTGACTGTGGGTTCTGGGAATTTTAACTCAGATCCTAATATAAGGACAAGTGTTCTTATGTACTGAACTATCCTCTCAGCCTCTTTAGAGAGGAAGTGCTAGTTGGTTCAGATTTGGGGAGTATTTGGGAAGATCTTCCAAGTGGATAGCTCAACCAACAGACTTGTGGGTAAAAACATGAATTTACAAAATGAATAAAATATAGTGGTAAAGTTAAGATTTTGGAATGTAATCTGCATGGTGCTTTTTTTTTTTCCCTGAATAACTTGTTGATGGATGGTATTTTAAAAAAATGCTTTCTCAAGTAAAAAATATCACTATTCTACTTTAAAATTACTTGTAATGCCTTTGTTAGGAATTTTGTAACTTCTAATGGAATGTATCAATAGAATTATTAACATTTTTAATACACCATTTTGATTCTTTTCCACTACAATATACTTAGATTATCTTTGTAAGTATGTTTCAAACAAAAAATTTGTAAAAACTCCCAGGTACATATATTTATAAAATTATTAGAGACATATAAAATCAGTATGATGTGATTAACAAGTGTTAGTTGAGGCTTGAAATATTGGGTGGTTACAAATTACCATCTGTTAAATTAGTAATTCTGGGTCACTGTGAACCAAAGGCATTAACTCTTTAGCTATTACCCTTTCTTCTTATCCTAAAATTGAGTCAAACAAACAGAGTGACTGAAATGTTAAAGTCATGACAAAAGTGGAAGAGACGCATTTGTACTGGAAACACACGTGCAGCAGTCCTCCTGTCTCTTGGTTCACTCCTTCCACACTCTGGCCAACGGGTCGCCACACAGAGCTCCTCCTGTCTGGATTCAGGACACCCAGAAGTAAACAAAGCCAGGCAGCCCACGCTCTGCTGAGCTTTTCTTGTGAGTCCTCCATCACTCTGACAACAACAACCTTGCAAAGCTGTGTAGTCAAAACTCTTCTTAAGCTGGATGATTCTTTTGAATAAGAAGTTTTCTGCTTGCTGATCACCAGCATTCCTTAGCATGAATTCTTACTTACAGCTGTATTTCAGTTAGCTTTCTGTGGCTATGACAAGTACCATGACCATAAACAATTTGAGAGTAATGGTTTATTTCATCATAGAGGTGGTAGTTCATCACTGAGGGAAACCAAGGTAGAAACTTCCAACCTAATTACTTCAGAAAACTCAATACAAGGACTTACAGCTCCTACCAAACAGATTGACCCCTCAGAAAAGGCTAGAATATGAAGTGATTTAACTTTCCTTACACATCCAGACTGCCATTTCAGTTCTGACACTTTCTTTGCATTTTTGACAGACTTGCAAAGGATGTTAACAAACTGGAAAAATAAAGAAAGACCTGATATTTCTGGAGATAATAATAAATTTGACCTTTACATCATTCCCCCTTCCAATCACAGCATATCCTGAGCGAGGTATCACAATCTCAGAGAGATAAGCAGGGGATGTACTCACTCACTAGTGGTCTCTAAACAAACAAACAAGAAAAAAAAAAGCCAAACATACCCAAGCGACAAACCACAACCACCGAACATCTTGGGATCAGAAACACCCTGGACTGACCCTTCGAACCCCACTCCAACTATAGGAACACCAGACTCATTCTTGAGGGAGGTTGGACAAAACTGGATTTGGCCAGGAGTGGTGACTGATCCAAACATTATTGGGTCAGTGGGACCATAGGACTGTCTGCTCCCTGCCCAGCGAAGGGATGGGGAGTTGCAGAGAAGAGAAATGTCAAGATGTGTTGGGAGGGGGAAGGGACCTTGAATGAGGATATACAGGCATGGGAAAAAAAATTTCAGAGGGAAAGCTGAACACATAGTAAATATATGTGTAGCAATCTTATTTGCATTACCACCCTTGATATGCCATGCTTATGATTCTTATCCTGTTCATAGTTATTGTTAACTTTTCCTCATTTTAAATTCATGTTACTTTTTTTTGTTAAATATAAAATAAAGAAGAAAAAAAATAAAAAAAGTCGAATACTAACTTATAAAATTAAATATTTTTACATTTGTCTATAAACAATTGTTCTTTTTACTGCCCCATTTCTCTGAGTACTTGACACAGTTTAAGATATGGTGCTTCAGGACATGGCACCTTGGCACTCAGGGGGAAGGCAGATATGAGGCATTCTTCCACCTATCTTTCCTGAAAGAAAGCCCAGGAAATAGTTTTCTGACTTTTTGAATTTTTTTTTACACCTTGTTACAAATAGTTTTTTATTAAATTCCTATGGGAAACATACCCATTTTATGTCTGGTAGAAAGGTGGTACCCTTGTCTGTGAAAACAAAGAACCTTACATATTAATTTATTAACACACCAGCTTTGCTAGCTTTCCTCAGTTGGTTACCATTAGCTCATCCTGCCCCATTCAGTGTGTATCTCTGACTTAGTCCATGCTTCATCAAATTTCAGCATCTAATACACAACTACCATGTTTCTTCATTTCTTCTTATTTTTATAATGGCTCTCATGCCCTGTAGAAAAGTATTAAACTATTAAGCAAATGCATATATTTTCCCCTTGTTAATCTTTTATTATAACTACCTAAGTTCTCCACATCTTTTGAAATGAGTGGATTTTTTTTTTGTAATAACTGACTAGGACAAGAAAGACATTGAATCGATGTAAGGTATGCATACTCAAGTATGTCAACACTTTTGCCATCTGATTCAAAGGCAGAATAAGTGCCCCTTAAAGCATTTTGCAGTAGTTAATGGATTTGTAAAGGTAAAGTCTTACAGTAACTGATTGACACACCATTTTGTTCCCTCTCTCGCCCACTTCTCTTTCTTTCTCTCCCTCTCTCTAATTTTGTAGGTTCTCCCTGTTTGCAGAAGTCTCTGTAAATCTTCTAATAAACACAATCTTTGAATATAGGTAAACTTGTCCTTAAACTTCTCCAGATTGAAACTAACTCCTCTTTATTTGAAAAAAAAAAATCTCTAAAAAAGAAAGTATTAAGTTCTACCAGTGTTTGTCATTAGGGACTTTCTCTGTAGAATTAAAAACAAGAATGATGACTTCAAGATTAACAAAGAGTTTGTAGGGCCAGACCCTAAAATCATCATTATTGTCTTGAATTGTACAGAGAAAGCCCCTAGTTTGCTTGGCCAGACTCTAGTTAGACTCTGGACTCTTTCAGAACCAGTTGTGCCCATGTGAAATCTAGTTTTAGTTAAGAATCCTACAAATGAGACTAGTGAAAATGGTTTACAACATGAGTTTCCTCATCTGCCACCATCCCTACCTATGTGACGTCTGATGATCCTGACTGTCTTCAGTAAGAACCTGTTAGATCATAGTTTTCCACTCCCTCACTCAAGCCTGATGTAAATTCCCTCTTGCCATTGTTGTGTTTGGAGTTATGTCCTCTCATTTTACATAGGCAAAATGATTCTGAATGAAAGCTTCCTTACCACAGTTTAACAAGTGTCTATCTTTTTCATGGGCACTACTTAGAACTTCAGGTGCTGAGCAGTTCTGTCAGGGAGCTTCGAGGCCTTGGCATTGGGTGGGTTCCTTGGCCCTATCACAATAGAAACAGGTTCAGAGGAGGCAGCCCATCTCTCTCTGTGGCTGGGAGTCCAGTTCACTCAGAGTTTGGCTGGCTCACAGACAGTTCTCTCCCCATCATTATCAACGTTCTCCTTGCCAGGTGTTTCCCTTTCAGGAGGCAGCTCAGTTACCATGGGACCCGAGATGTGTCTCCAGGAAGCCCTGAGCCAGTCTAGAAAGTGGTTGTGCCTATGCTCCTGTACATCCTAGATTTGATTGGCTCTTGAAAGCTACCTCTGAATTTTTCATAAATGGTACTTGTTTTTGTTATAGGAAGTGATTAAGTCATTGTGGCCTTGAAAAGTTCAGAATAAGACCTTTGAAGTATATTTGTGTTATGAATGCAGTTCACAGTTTAGGAGAAGCAATAGGTGAGCTTTGCATTATGGATTTGTTTTAAACAACTAATATTTTCAGATTCATAGGAAGCTACTTGGATTTTTGGTCAATTTTATCAATACAACGTAAAAATTAGTCATTGGGAAGTATGTTTATCATCAGATTTTTAAACTAAAAAAAAGATTAAAACACAATTTGTAAAGCATAATCCCTTGATTATTGAGAAGACTGAGCAGACACCATAACAGGCTGCTCAGTCTTCTGTTGGGGATCAAGCCTCAATTTCAGGTTCCTGAGACTGAGCAAACAGTTTTGGAAAAGCTACAAACAAAGGGCAATTAATCACCAAGGGAGATAGGATGTAACAAGCCTGGGCCACTCAGCCAGCTTCCATAATCAACAACTCGAGGTAATAACCAATAAGAACAAAGCCTTGTGCTTGTCCAGGCTTGCCCTAAAATGAACAACCCCCAAATAACCTTATCCAATTAAAACTTAATAACATGATTGCCACTTGCATAAGCCAATTATATCTAAAATGACCTAACTTCTTTGGACACTCCCCTTAATTAGGCTTAAAAGGAGCCCTCACTTCTCTCTTGGGGTGTTTGTCATCTTGCCTTTGCATGAGATGGCAGACCCCAGCATGCTGGACTAATAAACACTTACTGATTTGCACACAAGGATGATGGTCTTTATGGGACTTCTCCAGAACCTTAACAATAATTTTACATTAAAATTCCAAAACAGAAAGAAATTGTTTTCCAATATTGATATTATTATTAATTTAAAAAGTACAAGATAATAAAGAATTTCTTTGAGGGGAAAAGGAAATACGAGCTTCTGTACCCCTTGTATTACTGACTCTGCCAATTCTCTACTGTTAAATGCAAAGGGTGTTTAGACTTAAGTCTGTGGATCACAACTAAACTTGATTTTTTAACTCTTAGCCAACTCAAAAATATTTTTATACATTTTATTTAGTGCATCCTTGTGTGTGTGTGTGTGTGTGTGTGTATGTGTGTGTGTGCACATGGAAAGCTTACAGGAGTCAGTTCTTTTTTTCACCATGTGGGTCACAGGGATCCGAATCAGGTCTTTAGGCTTGGTGGGGTATCATATTGGGCAGTTAGATGTCATGCGTAAATCAACAAAACAATCAACAGCATTCCTCATGTAAATATCTTTCTGAATTTGAACTGACAAATAGAAATAGCTTCTGTACCAGATGGCACAAATCACCAGTAGAAAAATAACTACTAATAAAAATAGCCAATATTTTCCAGACACAATAGGGCAGATGATTATAGGGCATATATACATAGGAGTTCAGAGACTGTGACAGTGCACACATGACCTACACAAATTCAAGCCAGACAAAATCCAAGCAAGAAGCATGGGACATTGGCACAAAATTCCACCCTGAGCCAAGCAGCTATTAGAAATGTATAGCTTCTGAGAGAGAGAAACTCAGTTTTCTTCAGTAGAGTGGCACGGGGTATATCAACCACACTTGAGGGCATGCCCCATGTTCAATTGTTCAACATAAGTTGGACTCCTCAGTGCTTTGTCTGTGTGTATGTGTGTGCATGTGTGCTTGCACATGAGTGTGTTATGAGAGAGAAAGGATATAATATTTGTGGGTGGGGAGGTGGAGGATGATATGGGAAGAGTTGTAAGAAGGGGAAGATATGATTAAAATATTGTACAGAAATCTCAAAGAATAAATTAAACATTTAAAAAAGCCAAGATGAAAATAAGAAATCTTTAAAGCATGCTATCAAGAAAGAAGAAAATCTCCATGGTACAATTTCTTCCCAATATACATTAAAGAGCATCTTTCCAAGAGAGGTACAATAACGCCTGCTCTTTTGAAAGCTGGGCTTACATTCTCTGTAAATTCTGGTCTTCAGAGTTTTAAGAGTTGTCTTAAGAGTTGTCTAGTAAAATTGCAATGCCAGCACTCTGGAAGCCAAGGCAAGACCCTTACAGGTACACAGCTGTCTTCCCTACCACTCTCTCTATACATAGCCTTGCAGAAAACAAACAAAAATATTAAGGATTTTGTACTATGTATGAGGATGCCTGTTTTGGTGTGTGTATGTATGTGTGTGTTTCAAACTTTGATTATATACATGTTGACAATTTAGTAGGAGCCTATGTCAAGATTAATTTTTAATTACTTGTTAATTTTTTAAATTACTAACAATATGTACATACATCGTTAGTTTTAGGGATGCATGAAAAATATGGCTGCAAATTATATTAAAACTATAGAAGATTTCTTGTATTCAGGGAGCAGGTTGCAAGTATGTTTATTATGCTAATCATAAGCATTTTACTATATTGTAAAGAATGAGTAAACTGAAAGGAGAGAATATATTAAGCTTAAAATATAATCTTGAAAATGTGAGTGATGAAAGTTGGAGTATTAATGAAGAAAAGCCTGGATTGGCACAGTTATCTGTGCAATCAGGAGTACATTTAGCATTTTCTAATTAGTGAGAATTTATAGTCTGAAGCCAATTTTGGCATCTAGCATTTTAAAAGGCAGTTGCCTACGTAGTAGTCCTGGCTTCCCCCACATTTTTCTTTGTTAAGAGAGGATCTCAAAGGAGCATAACTCATGCTAACCAGAGACAGGTAATATAACAATGGATATGTGACTTAGATGGGGTTCCAGGGCATTGTCCTGCACCTGCCACTGCCTGTTGTCATTTCTGAGCTTTAGTTTTCTCATTTAGACTCAAATGAGCCTTCTTTGTCTGCTTCTGAACACAGATGTGAAGATTAGCAGCCGTCTCCAACATGACCTACTCATTCCTCTTCTGGGGGGCAGGGACAGGGGCATGTTTTAGTCAATTTATTGAGACAGATCTTTCTATAGTTAAGTTAAATGTGCCTTGAACTCTTCAACTTTGTGTTTCTGTCTCCCACATCAGTATTCTTCATGAAAAAAAGCATGTTCCCATGTCCCAGTGATCAGTCCTACACCACGTGCATACAGGCAACACTAATTGAACTCAGTAGATCTTATATAATGGTAATAGCAATAATAGTAATACTGATAATATAATAATAATGACACATGAGTTTTAGACCTGGAAGTTAGAAGGGGTAGGTATGGTCAAAATGCATGTTATTAATGTGATGTATAGGATATGTAAATGTCTTCATAAACTAGATATTTCCTAAATTTTTTTTGGTGTTAAATTGTCAGTTTTGGTTTGGCCTCAGTTAAGATTCCTAATGTAGTGGGGGAACTCCTCAGGCTTTAAGGGTGACAGTGAAGAAAGGCTTTTACCTGCATCCCCAGTACTGGCACAACTAGTCATGGATGATGCTAGCTGGAATGCAAGTCCAGTCCATTGGGTTCACATATGTTTCTTCCACATAGATGGTGTGTGCATAGATAGACTGGTGCAGAGACCATTCAGAGCTTCCTGGTGCTAGATTTCAGAGCACAATGCGATCTGCCCCTTAACTATTCTTTTAAGTTTTTTTTAAACATACCTACCACTGTTCCCCTCCCTCCCCTCTTCCCAGTCACCCCAGCTTCTCCCACCCCATTCCCCCATCCATTCCAAATCTCTTGCTTACCATCATGTTTTTTCCCAGCAAATGCAGTCTTGCAGCATGCTGGGTTGCCTAACGGAGTAGACAGTGTCAGTGAAGGCAGTTCCTTGACCTCTCAACTGGATATTAAGCTGAACTGTGTCCTAGTCTGTTATAACCACGGGGACATGCACAGTCTCCCAGGACACATGAAGACCATGCTGATCTACTAGCTGTTGCATGCTGGATTCTGAGTCCATTCTCCTGGGACTCATGTCTCTGTCTTCTGTCTTCAGTTCTCATCTGAGGCTTGGGTAGCAATGATGCCAGAGGTTGGGGGAGGGGTGGTGGAAATACCTTTGGCCACTGAAGAAAGCTGGCAGGCATCTGAGTCTCACAGTCACAGGGGCCTGCAGCATTTCTGGGGATAGGGAAGGAATCTTGTGTCCTAATGTTGGCTATGACTCAAGACTCCATCGGGAAGCTCTGACTCCCACACAGCTTCTTCCCTTTGTACTGGGTGTTCTGTCTTCCCATAGCAGGGCCTGGCACTGAGCTCCAAGCTAATTTTTATGTCTTTCTCACCAGAGATCAGAGTCTAACTTTCTTTTTTGCCACCAGAGGGTAGTTGAAGGATGCTGGAGATCACAGTTAGCTGATCTATATAACATTCCCAGAGGCTCAGTCCTCCAGGTAACGGCTGACTGATTGGAGTTACGAAGGTTCAACATTGGCTATGGCCATGGCTGGTCTGGTATTACTTATCAAGGCCAAGATCCAGTTTTAATTCTCTACCTCCTGAAAGTGAGAGGGGTCCCCACATGGAACTCCTGGGAGTAGGGAGAGCCTAGCCAGCAACTCTTTCCTCCTTGGTGTATCTTTCCATTTCCACACTGAAACCACGCTTTATGGTTTCTTGCCTAATTTTCATCTCTTTGGTAAAGCTAGTTTGTCTACCTGTGGGGAAAGAATTCTTGGGTTTTGCGAGCCATGTAGTTCTACCTCTTTATATCCTTTCTTAGAATGTGCCTAAAAAACAAATAATCTTTTTCTGAGATTTTTATTTGGTTTTTCTGCCCAAATGTAACCAGACTTAAATTACATGCAGATGGCTGGAGAAACGTTATGCATTTGTTTTTCTCCTTAGGTGCTTAAAATAAATATTATGATAATTGAGAAATCGTTTACTTGATCATATACAGGTAATTTATTGCAATGCCCATAAAATAAGATTGCTAAAGGCCACCAGTTGATGCTTAGAAATAAAATGCAAAGTCTTGCAAAAATAACCCAGTGGGGCAGAAAAATTCATTATGCTGTTTTAGTCAATATATTTCTTTACCAGAGAAAGTATAATCATGCCTAGCATTATTCTCAATGCTGGAGTAGGGACTACAAATGCACAAAGGAACAAATGCTAGCCTAATCAGTCAAAAATCAACTGTTTTTCAAAGGTATTACTACCATTTGTTAGGAAGCATTTGCAGCTCATTCCAGATACAAGGAACATCCCAGGTATTCTGCATGTGGTGCATTAGTAATCTTACAGTATGATAAACTACCTTTTATCACGTCACACCTGCAAATTCTTCACCAGACATTTGTGTTGGGGAAACCTTCCTATATCAATACAGAAATATTAGGATATCTGAAAACAGTGAAGTCTTTCCCAAAGATCCAGGGTTCTAGACACTAGATGGCCACCAAAGCTACCGGGAGACAAGGGACTTTCCAGTTCTTGTGTCTTGAATTCAAAGAGTGAGATTTTCTAACTACAGAGGGTAAGTTTTAGAAGTTATTACAAATTCATAGGTGGAAGCTTAGGAAGGAAAGAGGGGAGGAGAAAGACATGGAGTGTTTTAGTTAGGATTTCTCTTTCTGTGATGAAGCACCAGGACAAACTAACAAGTTGAGGAGAAAAAAAATTATTTGGCTTATGCTTCCACATTGTTTCCATCATGAAGGAAGCCAGAACAGGAACTCAAGCAGGGCAGGAACCTGGAGGCAGGAGCTGATGCAGAGGTCATAGAAGGAGGCTGCTTACTGGCTTATTCCCTATAGTTTGCTCAGCCTGCTTTCTTATAGAACCCAGGACCACCAGTCCAGGGATGACATTACCCACAATGTACTGGGCCCTCTTCCATTGATCACTGATTTAGAAAATGCCTACATCTGGATCTTATGAGACATTTTCAATTGAGGTCCCCTGCTTTCAGATGACTCTAGCTGGAATGAGGTGGACATAAAACCAACCAGGACATGGGAAGGGGGAAAGGGAAGAGCTAGAAAGAGGAAGAGCTAGAGGTAGGTATGGAGGAAGGGAAGGAGAGGGAGAGAAAGAGAGAGAGACAGATAGAGACAGACAGAGACAGAGGAGAGGAGAGAGGAGAGAAGAGAAGAGAAGAGAAGAGAAGAGAAGAGAAGAGAAGAGAAGAGGAAAGAAGAGAAGAGACAAAGTCAGTCCTGCCAACCAAGCAGGAGCAGGAAGGATTTCAGGAAATGGGGTATTATGGGAAGTTAGTCTGGCAGGCTTTAGTGGTGTTCATTAACCTCCACTCAGTTTCAGTCACACATTCAGGTGCAGCATTTAGGCAGAGGTGTCATCAGGAAGTTCCTGCCCTACCAAACAGTCTATCTCTTTTCGCCATCAATATGATACCCCCCACATGTTTATATATGTGCACCTTTATCATAGAAACTAATTCAGTTGTATATTTAGACAATACACAGTTATGTGCACACTGTACATACTCCTGCATGATTTGAAATATCATTTTAGTATACATAGAATTTCCCAGTAATAGTACTCCTGCAGATAAAGGTAGAAGGCTGAAGGATGCATTTTGTTTAGAATTTACTAGAGTTAAAGAGGATTTGGGGACTGAGATTGTCAGTTTAAAAAGACAATCGGCATCTTTGGTTCATGGGCCCATTGCCCCCATAGCTTGGGTCTCTGAACAAACAATTCACTGCCATGGCTGGTGTGCACAGTAGAGCAAAACTTAAATCATAAGCCAGGCAGCAAAATAGGGAGGTGAGGCTGGGCTCTGGACCATTCCCAGTACCCCTCTCCCCCAAGGAGCAAATAGCCATCTGAAAGGTTCCATCCATTCCTTGTAAAGCCACCCTGGGACCAAGTCACTGAATGAGGTAACAAGGGTTCTCCAAATCCTGCCTCAGAGGGAAGAATTCAAATGAGTGTCTTCTGGCCAGTCATTCCAGCTGAACTCTGTATGTCCTGGGTGGCTTGAGGTCTAAAGTTGGCCCATCAGGAAAATAGAGAAGATCTCCTGAGAAAATTGAGATTATATAGAGGTGGGGGTAGGTAATAAGAGGAAGCAAGGGGAGGTAGGAAGAGAACATAAGAGGATGGCATGGTAGTGGGGGGCAACAGAGAGGGAGAGCAAAGAAGTGGATATCCTGATAGAGGGAGCCATGTGGGATTAGGTGCTAGGGTTCTTGTGGTGCTAGGGAGCACCCAAGAACATACAGGATGAGCCCAGCTAAGACTCTAAGCAATAGTGGAAAGGGTGCCTAAACTGGTCTTTCCTATTATAAGAATGACCACCCTAATTGCCATTATAGAAGGAGGGATCAGGATCATGATGGGGAGACCCATGGAGTAGGCTGTCCTGTGCTGCTGGGAGCTCGCAGACTCTGAAATAACAGCTGATGAACCTTCATGGAACAGATCTGCACCTCTGAATATGGATGGCAGATTAAAGGTGTGGGCAATTTGTGGAGCCTCTTGTACTCAGAACGGAGTCTATCCCTGGTGAATGACTTGGCTTCTCAGAGTCCATTCCCTGCAGAGGAATGCCTTTCTCAGCCTTGATACTTTGATATGCCACACTGAACTGACTCACGGTGCCCTCTCTGGGGAGTGAAAAGAGGTGAGGTGGTGGTGGGGGATGGGCAGGGAGGCTAGATGAAAGCTAGGGGAGCAGTGGTGGGTATGGAAAAAATTTTTAAATAAAATAAAATAAATCAACCCTTCAGCTCTTTCTTTGCAAGTTCTACTTTGATTAGTATGCAACTCATTTAGAACATGACACTTGTCCTCTGGCTGGCTTGCCTTCAGTAAAACGTGAGCTGGAAAATACCTTATTGTCACATTATATTATACTAACATGCAATGGCTTGGTTAATTCAGCAGGGGAAAAAATGATTTGGGGCTGGGGGTCAATGTGTCAAAAGCTTTCTGCACAAACATTTGGACCTGAGTTCAGATTCCCAGCACCCATGTTAAAACACTAGGCACAACTGCACATGTTTATAATTCCAAAACAAGGTACAGAAGAGAGGTGGATCTATGGGGATTGCTGACCAGTTAGCCTAGGTAAAATTCAGTGAAACATATTGCATAAAAAAATAAGATGGAAAGATGATAGAGGAAACTATCCTACAACCTCTGGCTTCCACAAAAATTCTTATGGATAAGAATAGTCATAACTGTAGTTTCACGAATTCGGGTTGTGTAAATGAGACTCAGAGCCAAAAATTCGAGGAAGGCTGAAATACCAGAGAGAGGAAGCACCATAGTCAATTCTCACCCAGCTGTCTAGCAACTTCCTTAGCTTTGATCCTGGTTGCTTCTTCTCCCAGTCGTTTCTGTGTCTGCCTGGTTTCTAGGAGCCCTTATATACCCTATCTCATCCAGGTTAGGATTAAAGGCATGTAGCCTTGAATTCACAGAAACAGAAGAAGCTCTGTCTCTGGAGTTATGGGATTAAGGGTGTTAGTCCCATTCCCAGTTTTCCCTGTGCTGGGATTAAAGGTGTGTGTGATTGACTCGGCTGTTTATTGTTGTACTCTAGGATCAAGGATTTCCTGAGCTGTCTGCCTAGGATTTGACTGTGTGGTCTCTCTGATATCCCAGGATTTGTTAAATACCTAACAAATATCCACACATAACACATGAAGACATATATATATATATTTATATATACATACATACAGAGACACAGAAAGTCAAACAGACAAATACACATACACACGTAGATATACAGACACACACAGATGCATACACAGAAAGATACACAGAGAACTACACATCCAGAAACACACACACAGGCACACAACACAGACATACTCACACACACAGGCATACACACACATGCACAAAGGAAAATATAGACACACACACAGGTACACACCCAGAAACACACACACAAGCACACAACACAGACACACTCACACACACAAGCATACAATACAGATACATACACACACACATGTACATACAAAAACATATAGACACATGCACACAGGTACAAAAACAGACAGAGGCACACAACACAGACATACATACACAAGCTCACAACACAGAAACACAGACACATACACACACACACACACACACATACATAGGCAGACATGCACATGCACACACAAAAACATAGACACACGCACACAGACATATAGTCACACAAAAGTTGAGAGAAGTTGCTGTTGCTTAGCTATGACCATAGTCTCAGGTTGTCAAAAGTGAAATGACATTGTGGTTAAAAATTAAAGGACATATTCCAAAGAAGCAGTAATGTAAAAATGTAAAGTCTGCTGGATAACCACTTCCCAGAAGAGGCTCTGCCTTGCAGTGGGCACCAAATGCTGCAAGAAGAAAAAGGGCAGAGATGCTTAGCAGACAACGGAAAGCACAGCTTCAGAATGTCAAGGCAAGGGAGGGTCAGAAGACAGAGGTGCTCTGCAGGATTGGGATGGGCAGCCCCACTAGCTGAAGCACAGCCCTCAGCATCTTCCAGTCTTGCTCTTTCACAGTTCTTGCTGCTGGAGAGTTTAAACCACCGCAGTGTGGGCTATTTCCTGCACAGAAGCAACTTCACACTGATAGCTGGCCCTGGACTGAAGCTTGAAAGAAAATCAGAAATTTCATTGTTTGATAATGCCTTTTATTTGAGGTTGAAGAGGTATATAATGAATGGCAGAACAATTTCAAAAAACCAAAATTACATTATATTGTTTTCAGAAATAGTTTTAAAAGTCAAACATGCTGCCTAAATAATTAAGCAAAATACTTATGCTACCTAAATAATTAAGCATTCTTATCTCTCTAGACAAATTAATAAATGAAGAGTGATTTGGTCAAAGTATATGTTAACACCTCTTCACAATATGCTAATACATTATTAAGTATTGGTATACTTAATATCTTTTGTAACAAAAATCTCCTCTAGAGCACACATTACTACTTGGTGGTGATTTGAATGTGACTGCACTGGGAACTTTCACTAACTTCAGGGGAAATGTCAGCAGACGGGGGAAGGGATCTGTCAATCAGAGTTCTTAGGAGCGAGGGACTTGGATATGTTTAATTATGCAGCACTGATGTTCTTCACCATTTTCAGAAACTGGCATATACTTGGGTAGGCTTCCACTTTTCTGCTTGCAATTTAGAGACATAATTTTGCGAATATAAAAGCTTATTAATATTTTGTTCTATGTATTTTTATACAGCATGACAAGCTTGTAGCTAACAGTGGGTAGTATGACATGAGTGTAATGAAGGCATCATAATTTCCAAAACAGGGCTCCTTGGAAATAGGAGAAACAAAGCAATAACATTAAAAGCAGTGAGATGAATTTCCTGTTAACTAGTTTTTGATTTAATCAAACTACAGGAGACCTTTATTTCCCTGGTAATGTTTATTTTATTTAAAAATGTTTTTGAGAACTAACTTGACTGGCATACCATTTTCTGCCATAGGCCAGTAAATTTGCTCTCATAGGCAAATGATGCATTTTGGCTTTTGGGTGAAGAAAGGCCCATGAACTGAGGTAGAGCTGTAAATCAGCCAATCCTGGATTCCACTTCTAAAATTTTTTAGCTTATTTTTCCAACTGAAGGCTTTCATCCTCAACTTTATACTTTATGTCCTTATTAAATAATAATACATAATATAAATATATAATTTATAATAAAGTATAAAATTTTCTCTTATTTCTTCTGTTCATCCATTGCTCTCTTTGGTTACTAAAGTTTTGTCGGTGTTATGTGGTTTTTTTTTGAAAATACTTGAGTACATACTTGAGATGCTTTTATTTCCCTTGGGGTTCAGTTGGCATGAGGAGTCACTGAAGATATTTCTACTAGCAGATATGTTTGGGTAACTTAGAAGCCAGAGTTTACTCTTAGCCTATGCAGGGTCCTGTGCTCAGTAATTATAGATTCATATTTTCTTCTCTGATATTGAGAGAATGTGTGAGGTGAAGATCATTCTCTCTAACATACTTTCTGCTTTAGTAGTCAGGCTTATAAGTATTCTGCATGGATTATCGGAGTTAGTTTAATTTAGTGTAATATAAAGGCTAAAGTCCAAAAACATTTTAAAAATCAAACAATGTATAAATTATAGCGTTATCAAAAATTACTATGATTTTCTTTAATGATTTGGGAAGCCCTGTATTCAATCCCCTTTCCAAATGTGCAAACCAGGGCACAAAACTATTAACATAATTTGTGCAAAGTAAAGTAACTAGAAAGTTGCAAAGTCAATGGTAAACACCTAAGACTTTTCACCTTTGCTATTATGAATATTTAGTTTCATGACTTTTCAGCAACAGAAATATAAACTAATCTGCTCATTTTGAATGCCTCTCAGAAACTGCGACAAACTCATATGAAATAAAATCCAGACAATCAAACCTCTATCTCTCAGGTTACCGTGATCTTGGCAGTATTGAACCTCCAACACCTCGTCCTAATGAGGAATTAAGGTGGTCCCTCTAATGGGGGAGGGTTTGCCATTGCATCCAACCTTTTCACTCTTAATGATGCAGAGTTGAGTGTCCTTTGAGGTGCCTTTGTTGCTGTTTGGCACAGCTGAGTTGATTATCTCTTCATTTGCTTTTTGTTTTGGACATATTTGCCTGGCTCAGCCTACATGTTTGGCAAGGACATTTATAGTTTATGATATGCTGATGTGCTGTGTTTCATCCATAGGCTTGTTAGAATAAGATTTTTCTTGTGCCCCCACCAAGTGAGTACTTTATATACCTGTAGTATAATTATGTAGCTTCCATTTGTTATTAAACTTTCTGCTTGAATATCAAAGCTCAGTAAGGAATTACTGAATTATTGGAGCAGAAGAAGACCAGGCTTTGCATGGCTATTATGCCAAGTTTCTCAGATGAAAATGCAGGGACAGAACAAAATGATCTCTACAGTTCCTTTTCCTACTATGCTATAATTAATGTCGGTGCCAGTCATAAAACAGAGTCAGGGTAGATTCTGATGACTGTGTAGGTACATAAACTTCAAATTGAAAAACCAAATTAGTCTTCAGTCATCAAATCACACCAAACTAAATCAACTTAGAACAGTGTTGAAAAGAACTTAGTGAAGCTTGCTAGAGGGTGCAAATTGGCTGCCACACAGTCGTTAGCAGTGGGTGATAGATTCTGAGTGTGATGTGGAAAGAACAGAATGCTGTTTTGGAATACTTCTGGAATTTTCCCTTTCAGCTCTAAATACCTGAGATTCTTCTCAATTTTCACAGCAGAGTGGTGAACCTATAATTTCTACAGGGTTCTAAGAAGAGGCATATGTCTCACAGCTATGGAGTTTTGGGATATCAGTAATTAGCTTTCTATTAAAACATACAAAATTAATGGTCTAAATATGGAGACTAAGTAAATGAGATTTTATATCTTTACTTATTGGAAATATGTGCTCTAATATAATTGAATTATTTAAACCAGAATTGGAGGAAGAAAGGGAAAGTTATAGAGCAATGGGCCTAGGATGAGTGTTAGGAGGTTGAAGTATTGAGAACACTGAGGATGCACATAATCAGAAGTTCACTGAAATCTCAGTGCGGCACCAAGTTATTAAAAGGTAGCTGTGGTCATGTGGCATGATTAGCATCTGTGAAAGTAGCAGTGGCACCATGGCTGTGGCACATGTACTGTAGCTCAATAACAAAGATGAAATTTAAAACAAACCAACAAAACAAGACAAACTAACAAAAGCTACCAGCTTGTGCTTGATCCATATTAAAGAAAGAAGTGTGTCGGCATATTTGTATGACATTTTGTGGATGGAACTGAAAAGCACAAGGTCATGAGGCACATTAGATTTGGACACATGTCACAGGATAACATTTGATGTCCATCCATCCATTCACCAGCCATTAATATATTACTGCTCTGTAGCTTCTAGAAAGTTATCTGAGAGCCATGTTCTCAGCTTCAAATGATGAGTTCATTTAAAATCCACAGCCAGCAAAAATAAAAGATTAAATAGTAAGTAGAAAAAGAGATGGGTCAGAGGGAGGGAGAGGGTGTCAGAGGGAGGGAGGGGAGGCAGAGGGTGGGAGTGGGAGAATCTTCAAACAGCAAAATAGCATCAAATTGGGAATTTGCAATATCCAGTCTTCTACTGGAGTAACCTGATTGAGAGAGAAGAGAAAGGTGACATCATCAAATCAGAGCTTACAAACACCAGCCAACTTGGGGGAAGGAGGTTGAAGCACTCAGCTGGGGTCGCTCACTGGGTTTTTCTTTCATGCATGAGCTTCCCTTGGCTGAAGGTTCACCTTTTCTTTCCTACCATAGGCTATTTTGTACTGGGAGATAAACAGTGCTGATGCTTCTTAGAAAAAGTTTGCCTTTTGGTTTTTCAGCAGGGTACATTATTTTTACTCTCAGGCTGTTCTGTTGGTCTCTGACCCTTTATCACACTCAAGAAGTTGAAGGGAGCAGCTCATGCCAGGCAAAGGACTGTCTTGGAAAATTCTTTGAGATAAGCATGCTCAGGTCTGATATAGGAAAGCAATCACACATCCAAGGCCAGCTTTTCAATGAGATCAAACAATACGTCACAATTATCAATACAATGCATGTTATAAAAGTCTAGTAATATAATATGCCATGGGCATAAGAAACTACAGTCTATAGCAGAAAATGAGTCATGTCATAAGGAAGAATGGACATAGTTGGTAATTGTTTGAGGGAGACAGGAAGGAACACTGGAGAAGACAGAGTTGAAAAGGTTGCCTCTGAGCAGAGAGTTTGAAGGTCAGGGGCCACAGATGGCATCCTTTTTCTTAAGATCTGCATTACTATATCCACTGAGAACTGAAAGGACACATGTTTCCTCAATAATTTCTGCTTATTTTTACAAACTTCCATCAACAGAACTAGTGGTGATAAGGGCTTATAGGTCAGACTTTGTTGAGGATCAGAAGTACGGAGTCAAGTGTGTGTTTGAAGTCTGAAAAAGATCTTCCCACATATCCTCCCAGCCTTTAACATATATGGCCATATCCTCCTGTTCTCCCACTTGGAAACACTACTCATAGCTGACAAGAAATAGTTATAACAAAATTCAGTGAAGAATTCTAAAAATTACATGGGGAAATATCATTGTAATAAAATATGAACCAGAAGTGTGTGTGTGTGTGTGTGTGTGTGTGTGTGTGTGTGTGTGTGTGTGTATGTGTGTGTCTGGTCTGTGTCTGTAAATAAAAGGCTCTCACAGCAGACATTTTCTTAATGGCCATTCTGCTGAGTTCAACTACATTTAAGTACAATTGTGGATTTTATGTATAGACTAAGATGAAAATTCATTGTGTGTATATGTGTATGTCAAGCTTTTATCTAAATGATCTATGTATCTATATGCCTATGCATGTATATATATTTATGTATGTATCATCTATCTATCTGTCATTTATCTGTCATCTATCTACCTATCATATATCTACTATCTATTATCTATTTAATTTAATCTCATTTGAGAAACAGAGACTTTCTATCAAGTAGTCGTGGATATTTCCCTGTCACTATAGGCAAAGAAACTGAAGTCTAACTATTCTCAATAACTTCCTGACTATTACACATTATTGGAAGAGGAACTGGAACTCAAAGCCAAAGCAGACCATTCTAGAAAGCGTGTTTGTGTTCCACACTGAAGAATGCTGCTGAACCATTTGAAGATACTTAACCATTTGAATTACACATTACACCTGTGTTGTATAGCTCATTTAATTAATCAAATGATAAACTTAGCTACCATATTAGCAATTTTCCTCCTTCCATTTCCATGTACAAAGCAAATATTCAATCTAAACAATTAATCTTTGTTGGAGGCATCTGTCTTAGTTAGGATTTCTATTGCTGTGATGAGACACCATGGCCATAGCAACTCATACAGAAGAAAAATATGTAATTGGGGTGGCTTACATTTTCAGAGGTTTAGTCCTTTATCATCATGATGGCATGCAGGCAGACATGGTGCTAGAGAAGTGTTCTACATCTTGACTTGCATGGAACAGGAAGTAGTCTGAGTCACTGGGCATGACTTGAGCATATATGAGACTTCAAAGCCCACCTGCACAGGAAGACATTTCCACCAATAAGACCATACCTTCCATTAGTTCCACACCCTTTGGAGGCTATTCTTTTCAAACCACCACATTATCTACCATTAGTTTTAAAATCTGACAATGAATTTGGTCTACTTTGTTTTCTTTTACTGTGACCAAACAATGACCAAAAGCAACTTAGAAAAGGAAAGGATTTGAATGGTTTACACTTTAAAGTAACAGTTCCTTATTGAGATAAGTCAGGGCAGGAACTCAAGGCAGAAACCTGAAGGTAGGCCTCTTTGATATTCCATATGGCATTACTTCTAAGGAGCTCACTCACAGAAAAGGAAGTACAAAAGTACCTTGGAACACACTGATGGCTTGCTCACTCAGACTTGTGCTTAGCTCACTTTTTTACACACAGCCCAGGACAACTTGCCTAGCAAATGATACTGGGTACAATGGGCCAGGCCCTTATAACCTCAGTAATCAAGAACCCCATCGCCACCCCACAACATTCTCTCTCTCTCTCTCTCTCTCTCTCTCTCTCTCTCTCTCTCTCTCACACACACACACACACACACACACACACACACACACACACACACACCATAGTCATACCCACAGGCCAATCTGATCTGGGGAGCCACTTAACTAAGGCTCACTTCTCAGGTGACTTAAAGCCAACAAGGATGGAATTTTTGTTAAGTGTATTCCCTAATGCGGCAGTCATTCCTAACTAAAAGAGGTACCTAAAAAATTTGGTGGCACTAAAATTTCTGTCTACCTTTTGACCAGGTTTTATTTGGGGTCAACAGTAGTGGCTTTATGTGAGCAGTGGTTTAGATAAATTAATTTTTGCCTTGTGCTATATGAATCTTGAATTTTGACTTCACTAGTATGCTATCCTAACTGGGCTCACAGCACAGTTTTTAATTGTGTGTTCCTTTTTTTCTGGTAAACATTTAAAAGACTATAAAGTGCTGGGTGTGAAATCACATGTAGAGTTTTGTCTAGTATGCTTAAGGCCCTTTGATCCTTAGACTTGGAAGAAAAAAAAAGGTAATATAAATACTTGCAAAACCATACAAAATAGATCATTGCTCATCACTTTCTTAACTTATTCTAACTATTATTATTTTTTAAAGATTAATATACTAGTAAAAACTAAGAAGATGTAGTCACATTACCATCGACACAACTTAAATGAAAATGAAGAAAAAAGTCTTGTACTTTAATCTTGTAAAATTAGCACTCTAGAGTCCACTAAATACTGAATATTCATGTCTCAGTATGCTAGCCCATTTTTACCATAACTAATTGCCTAATAAAATTTCAGTGAAATTCTCTTTTGATGCTAACAGCCTTTGAACACAGTGAAAATGTCAAGTCATGATTGAGGGTTAAAGAAAATACACACAAATCATTAAAACAGCCAAAATATTTTTAAGCATTAACAATGGAGAAAAACCCAGTATTGGACAGGAAATATTTACATTTGTATCGTCTAAGCAGAAACTAATTCAAGTAATATTTCTGAAGGCAATACAATGCATTATCTTAACATTGCCTATATGCTTAAATTATATTGTTCTATAGACTTTCTTTTTTTGTATAACTTTCACACTGAAGGAAATTTAATTTTTATTGGCCTGAACTATTTTTCTTTAAACTCTCAGATCAACTTCTAAAACAATGTTATTTTCAACTTTGCTTGAGGGAATCACCAGCATTCATAAAACCAAAAAAAAAAATGCTCTGTTTAGAAGAAAAATAAAGTCATTTGCTTGTGTATCAAATGGAATGATGGAATGTTTATTTTGAGGAGATAGCTCAAGGCATGAAATCAGTGATTTGTTTTTGTTTAACTCTTATTTTTATATCACTACAAATCTAACTTTAGGACATCTTATCAGCCTGTTGAGATCTTAATATTTATATTTAGAAGAAAGATCTTTAATACTTCCTCATTGTCTTCTGGAAACCTTTACATTTTTGTGTTTCCAGTAAATGGTGTTAGAAAGCTAAGCCCCTTGGTCTTGTGTCTGTTCCAGCCTTAAGTGCTGAGAGAAACACCATCCATCACATTGCAGCAGACATAAACTCAGTTAATCGCATTGAATGCTCACCCATTGCATTATGCATTTCCAAACATAATTATAGTATGGCCTAACATAGTCTAAAATTCCATTTTCCACAGCCAATACAAACATTCTTTTGGTCTAGATCCAAAGTATGCCAAGTTTAACTTGTGTATCTTGGAACTGTTTTAGCAAACGAAACCTCAAAGGGTTAGCAATCTTTTCTACTCTTTCTGTTTTGTGCAAAATGGAGAATGGAGTACTAAAGTAAATCAGCAAGGCAATCTCTTGGAAAAATAGTTTCATAACTACATATCGTATATGTAGATATGTTGTTAGACTGAGATGTAACAGAAAATATTTTATAGAAGCTAAGATTTTGGGACTAAATCTGGTTATTACTACTGAACTAACATTCCTTTTAAGCTTTCTCTGCAGACAGATCAGGAAGCATCCACACAAATGGAGACAAAAATAGATGGAACATGGTAGTATATGCCTGACTCCTCATCATTGAGGAGGCTGAATAGTGGGTCAGTATCAACTACTTAGTGAGTTTCAGGTGTGACTTAACTCCAAACTAAGACCCTTTCTCTAAGCAAAGATGAATAACTAAACTAAATAAAGGCACAAATAAGATTACTCCTTAAACTCATAACTCATGTGTTTAACTTTATGTAAGTGTGACAATAGGTATGTGCTTGTTAATTGCCCTCTGATTTTATATACAGCAGTATTAAAGAAATATAAAAACTATAAGAATGAGCTATTCCCTCAATCCTCTACAAAACAAGCAGGCAGGGAAGTTACAAAAAATTGATAAGCTAAAGAAAGTATAAGATCTTCGCAATTGTGTTGTTCAAGTATTCTAGTGGAAATGAAGTTTCTCTGTGGCCACCATGAAGACAAATCTATATCAAATTGGAGTCTTAAGAGGTGTAGAGGTGTTCCAGAAGGGATGGAATTCTATCTATTCTGAGAGTTAAATATAAGCAAAAAAAAAAAAAAAAAAAAAAAAGCTGGGCAAGAGTTTTAAGGAGACCTGTACCAAGCATTCTTTCTTTCTTTGGGTCACCAGCTCTCTCTCTCTCTCTCTCTCTCTCTCTCTTGCTCTCTCTCACTCGCTCTCTCTTCTCCTCCTCCTCTTCCCTCCCTCCTCCCCCTCTCTCTCTCCCTCTCTCTCTCTCTCTCTCTCTCTCTCTCTCTCTCTCTCTCACACACACACACAATGGCACAGAGACTTATTAATTATAAAATCTTGACCTATAGCTTAGGTTTCTCTCACTAGCTCTTATAACTTAAATTAATCCATTTCTATTCATCTATTTGTTGCTATGTGACTCATGGCTTTTACCTCTTGTTCTACATGTCTTGCTTCCTCTGCTTCTGGCTGGTAATTCCTCCTTTATTCTTCCCAGAGCTCTCTTTGTCTAGAAGTCCCATTTATATTTCCTGCCTAGCTGTTGGTTGATTGTTTAGCCTTTTATTGAACTAACCCTAACCCTAACTCTATACAGGGTGAAGGCATATTCCATGACATTTCCCATATTTTGTCTATATAAAAAGGAAAAGTTTTAACTCTAACATATTAAAAAATAAGAACAATTATCAGGTAAGAATTATATTTGCAATGTCTGGTCCATTTGTATTTGACAGATTTAGAGAAAATACTCTACTATCTATCTTATCTTTGTGAGTCCAAAGTTGTTTTTTTCTCCTAACTCACTTTCTATTATAACTAGCAAAAACTGTAACTATAACTTTCTAGTCTTCAACACTACCAGAGACCCCAAAAAGATATAGTATTACCTGAGAAAACAGGAAACACAGAGCAAGTAACTTTCAAAACTAAGAAATGACAGAGACATCTGGCTGCCCGGACAGTCACTCCAAGGTACCTCTGTAATGCTGGGGCATCTATCTTTGGCCTACAGACTACCTGACACTTTTCTGTAAAGTACAAATTTTTGAAGGACTGTTCTACCTTATCTTGACAATGTTTGGCAGTTGCTTTCTTTTGTGTCCTGTTTGTCCAGTTTGGAGAGCATACTGTCAGAAGTTTAGGTAAGGGCAGTTTCTTGCCCAAATGGCTAGCATTTGCCACAAAGAAGACAAACTCCATATGAAGATTCTCCAATGCCTATCATACTTTATTTTTTAAGTAAATTGGTGTTACCAGGAGCATATGTGTCTGTCATGAAAGCTTTATGTTAATTATAACATTTTCAATTCTGTATCCTGTAGGTCTTTGAAGTGTTTAAAGATCACCCATCTATCTAAATTATATCTCTGTATGACCTTGAAAGCATACCTAACATGTCTATAAGTTTGATTGTTATATGTGATTAAGAATTTGTCTGTAAATGGATGGATTTGGAGAATATCCTCCTGAGCGAAGTATCACAAACTCAGAGAGATAAGCAGGGGATGTACTCACTTGCTAGTGGTCTCTAAACAAACAAACAAACAAGAAAAAAAGCCAAACATGCCCAAGCAGCAAACCACAACCACTGAACAGCTTGGGATCAGAAACACCCTGGACTGACCCTTCAAACCCCAGTCCATCTATAGGAACACCTGACTCACTCTTGAGGGAGGGGGGACAAAACTGGATTTGGCCAGGAGTGAAGACTGATCCAAGCATTATTGGGCCAG